>BSBM01001265.1:12265000-12382500 GCA_027924585.1 Larix kaempferi
GGTACCTGGTCTTTTTTGTTTTCTCTACATTATTCAACCTCATAGCTTGTATAGAGCTATCTATTTAGCACTTGCTTATTCCACTTTGACTCCAACATAGTCAATATTTATCATTCTTTTCGTCTCAACGTCCATCTTTGTACACATTTGAAGATAACAATGATCATCATACTCCACTCCAAATGTACCTTCATCTAATGTTAAGACAACACTTTCAATATTCCAACGAGCACAAGCATGGAAAACTACTTTCACAATAGATCAAGCATTCACTATTCCCTATGGAAAACTATAGATCAAGCATTCACTATTCCCTATGGAAAACTATAGATCAAGCATTCACTATGGCAAACTATTCCCAAAGCTATTTTACCCGAAATTTTATGATCTAACCACCCACGCGTTATTTAAAATTAGGTGTAAAAACAAGTGGTTATATGCATCTCTCAACAATTAAGTGAAATGTATATCAATTCGACTTTACAACTCATGCTAAACCTTAACTTACGCTGACTTGATATAAAACCCTACCTCTATATTCCAATTCTATCAAGCTTTTCCCTCCTTTTCTTGTGATCTCATTCAAACAGTTAGTGCATGTTTAGAGTATTTTGTGTTCAATCTCAGAGATCTAATTGGGTGGATTAGTTTACCTCTTCAGTTCCGGGTATCCCCTCTCTCTTCGAAAAGCTCGAGGAGTATTCATGGATCTTTTCTTGTGATCTCATTCAAACATTTCGTGCATGTTTAGAGTATTTTGTGTTCAATCTCAGAGATCTGATTGGGCAGATTGGTTTACCTCTTCAGTTTCGGGTATCCCCTCTCTCTTCGACAAGCTCGAGGAGTATTCATGGATCTTTTCTTGTGATCTCATTCAAACATTTTGTGCATGTTTAGAGTATTTTGTGTTCAATCTTAGAGATATGATTGGGCGGATTGGTTTACCTCTTCAGTTCTGGGTATCCCCTCTCTCTTCGACAAGCTAGAGCTGTATTCATGGATCTAGCTGTGTTACCTCCTATCATTGGTGCTCCCTTACCACAGTTACATGTAAGGGTATCCAAATTTACACGCTGAGAAATGGGTTTAAATCATATGTTTTTGCAATAACTAATTTTTAGTATATATGTATGCAAAATGACAGTTTAAACTTTAGAAACAAACTATTTGACAAAAGGCCTAAAAGAAATGTGCTCTCATTTAGTGCAATGATTGTTGGGTATTCTCAAAATGGACAAGTAATCAAAGCCTTGGAACTTTTTAATCAAATGCAATGCTCAGGAGTGAATTTGGCCATGATGTTAATATTTCTTTCTACCTATCATAATTTAGGTCTCGCAATAACGTAAGTGGATGCACTATTACCTTGTCTTAGCGTCTTCTCTCATAGACATGTATGCTAGTTTTTTTCTTTCGTGATATCTGGGTCAATTTTTAACTATCAATGAAATAAGTAGGTCAGTTTCTCTTTCACCTTGAAACAAGTTTTAAATGGTGAAGCCTTTAAGTTGTTTGATGGACTAGGTTATCATGATATTTAATTCTATTTTATTGGTATGAAATGTTTTCAACACTTAGCTTCAAGTTAAATTTGATGCGCATTCCTTTTACATTCTTTGATAGAATTATCTTTTATTACTTTTCAGCCTCTCACTTCAAGTTGAATTTGGGAATCTTCACTTTAATAATTCTAATTCTGATACCATCTCACGTTTTCTTAAGAAAAAAAATGAAAACTATTATTCCTGGAAATTGAAACCACTTAAGCCCGAGTCTAAGAAATATGACACATGTACAAACACAGTAACCATCTACCTACCAACCATTAATGCCTTGGAATCCATCTTTGATTGCATATACTGCCCTGAAACCATTTTATTACCCTTAAACCATTTCGTGTTAGTGTTCGAGCTACTTCCATTGAATTTCCATCATATGTGTATTCTAGATTGTCTTTGCACACATATTTTCCATATGCCAAATTCACAGTCAAAGTTTATATTTAGATTTTTAGAATATGATGAAATCTCAATATGAGTAGGGATGCTTACATGTCAAGAATGTAAAATGCCATTTGAGATGGTTCCTTGAATATTTTCTACACGTCATGCAAAAATGCATCTTCGTCTCCTATGTAGGTCACATGTACAACAATTTTGTTGAAACTTGAAAAATATGGAGAGCCCACATCTTTAATTTCATCTATACCTACGATATCTACCAACTGTGGTTCGATTTTGTCCCTCGGATTCAAGTAATAATTTTCTGTTGAAACCCATTTCCTTGATCTATGAGCTAGATCTAATACTAAGGGAATCACCAAGAACACAACAAAAGAAAATACAAATACTTATAAAGGATACTTGTCCAGAAAAGCAGCCACTGCATTCACAAGACCTTGTGCATCAAAAGTCCCGGAAGGTTCCTGTAGTAACTTCCACTACAAGAGCACTTGAATGCATTGAATTCTTGTATGAAAAAAGCTATCTACCTTATATGGACAAACTCTTCAATTATCTTTGCCAAAAACACAAAACACTGAGGCCCAGACCCAAAGATTGGTTGATTTTGTTTTGAAAAAGGATTGCTATTTAGATAGTGCATACCATAATACTATTCTTGATGGCCTTTGCATTAGTGGTAAACCCATGGAGGCATTTTCCCCTTTCTATGGAATGACAAAAAAGGGTAGGAAATTTGATCTTAGATGTTATGAAATGTTTCTTATCAACCTCCAAGAGAAAGGAAAACTGGTGCCCAATGTTTCTCTCCTAGTCATGCATTAGTGGACCAGTACATGCACTACAAGAGGGACTTTTGTCATCGAACCACTAATGAACTCTTCTTGTGCACACGATTTACTCAAAATAAAAAAGAATATTGAATCAGGATTCAATGGACGGATTAAAGTGCATAGCTGCTACAAAATAAAACAAGATGTCCTCCCCTTCCTCTCCTTCTTACAAATTTGTAGATCTAAGATGATTTCCCATATGCGATGACACTTTTTCTCATCATTCTCAGGTAGGAAGGCAATCCAAAATATCTCTTAACAGGTGATTGAAATCAACTGATAATTGCAGCAGATTTTTTTTTTACTTTCACAAGCAAATTCACATTGAAAAAAAGTGACTAAAACAATCATAAAACAGAAATATCATGTCCAGGAGTGAGGTTGTCATAATTTCCAATGAACATAATTCCTGAGAGGAACATTCCCAACTGAAGGATGTGAAAAAAAATTAGTACATTTGACAGAAAAATTCTCCCCATCTTTTGACGAAAGTGATGATGCAAACTTCAAACACCCCCAAGATTTTAAGAGTTGCAAACATTACCACTAGAGTACCTAGTGAATGCCCATAGAACACAAGCCACTATTACATTTTATTTGCATTTACCTATAACTCCAAGGTAAGACAACCTTTAGAATGGATTATGAACCCTTGTCTACAACAAGTTTGGGCCCACATTTCTGTATTGTAGTTTTAATTTTAGCTTTCCATGTTTGGGTTTTGCTTGATTTCCAAATTATGTTATATCTTCCCAATTAGAAGTAGCATAACTTTATTCCCTTGTGTCTCCATGAAATATAGTCTTTTTGCAGTGTGTTTGCATCTACTATGATACCCTTATATTTCTTGGTTCCAATGAAAGAATCAAAAGGAACATGCTTTGCTTCAAGTAGTAAGTACTTGGAATATAGTCTTTTTGCAGTGTGTTTGCATCTACTATGATATCCTTATATTGCTTGGTTCCAATGAAATAATCAAAAGGAACATGATTTGCTTCAAGTATTAAGTACCTAAAGGCGCATGATCTAAATAAAAAAAGGTGCACATCTAAGTTGCAAGAAATGTCACCCCCGTATTTCCTATGTTGAAACATTTCAGGGGCCATTTTACAAAAAGGAAGTGATGCAGTAATTGTACTTGGAGTGATACATTTCTCATTACCTATTGTGATTTGGATTTTATAATACCATGAAATGAATTTATAAGGAGAACTCATGGATGCTAATCCTGAAGGGATATGACCAATGTATGGGATTCCTCTTCTTAGTTATCATTGGTGCATGTTTTTTATTGGATAAGCAGTAAAGATGTTTTACTGTTTGTGAAGCAATTGCTCCTTGAACTTCTTAAACAAAATATCCAAATCATCACAAGAAGACTACAATCAAGAAAGATTTTTTTTTCAATGTTGCTTGATCCTGGAGTGATTTCTTCCAATACTTGCTACAAGGTTCAAACATGAAAATCTCTTTTGTTTACATTTGGTACTCACATTTTTGTTCATCTTATTTGGACTATCTTTTAGGAAAAGGTGTATCTTGGTGATGTTAAAATTTTAGATGTCTTGCATCATTTAGAGGAATTTTTTAATTAAATGCTTCTTTCTATCAATATTTACAAAATGTCACATGCATTTTATGCAAAAAAGGACTGTGATAACAACCAAAACAAACTAAACTTGATAGGCAAGAAGACCTAGCTAGCCATACATTGACATGCATGGCATCAAAACCAAAGGCTCTTTTATTACTATGTATACCAAGACATACATACATTTGATGTGCATGCAGGGAATTCTACTATACTATGTTTAAGGCATGGCTCATTATATACTATGATCCTTTTACCAAGATCTGAATAAGAGGTATGATATCATCATTGTTGGTATGTGTACCTTCACACTTTTATAATAACAGGGATCTTATTGATAGCTTCCTTCACTAATTTTTTTGCCACTTTATACAAATATTTGTTTACTAGGTCCTGAACAAGAGGTTTGATATCATCGTTGTTTGTTTGTGTACCTACAAAATTACTCTTGTAATCACAAGGGTTATATTGATAGCTTCATTCAGTAATTTGGTTGCCATCTTATAACTTATAAGTTAACCAAGATCTTTGATGTGATGTAAAGAATTTTTGTCAAAAAAAATTGAAAAATATTTGATATCTTTAATATTGGCTTTGGTTCCCCATATAAATCCTTTCTCCATTTTTTATTGCTTAATAGGTAATTGAATTGGTATTTGTAGTCTCCCTAGACTTCTAGGTTCTTGAAATATTTAAGGATTATCATAACCTATTTTCCAAATTTTGAAGTAATCACTTTCACCTGTGCTCTGTGGTTGGTGGTCTAGCCAAAAAATTGGCATAAAACAAAAGGATTTAACCCTCTTCCACCAGAACAAAAAAACACACATATAGAAAAACTAAGAGGGCATAAAATTTAGCTCGATTATTTGAACCTTCTCCAGCAGCGAGCTTCAACATAAAACAGTGTGATATTTAAGAGAGTGGTTTAATTATTAATCATTTGTTTAGTTTACCTCTATATCCTATTTGTTTTTACATTTTTCCTTCATCCAATATGTCTTTTTTATGTTGCAAGTTTGGAACTGCTCTCTTTATGCACTCTCTGAATGTGAAATTTTTTTTGTTGCAAACAATTTTTATACTTCAGAATAATTATGGGCTTCTGTACCTATGTTTTTCATTTGGTCCATAGCAATTTGTAGTAGCGTATTCCTAGTTTCTTAATACCATGCTTTCTTGTTGAATGCATGGAAGTAGTTCTTATAACATCCATGATTGATTGCAAATTCATTGAACATGGAAAATCTTGCTGCTGCAGCTCATGCTGCTTCAAACCATAGCCCATTTACTGTTTTCTACAATCCAAAGTTACTTGTGTTCCTTTTCCATTTCATTGTGCCTTAATTCTATTATTTTTATGGTGGTTGATTTTAGATAATTTATTTGTTGTACTCTACAACAGGGCAATCCCTTCAAATTTTTTCATTCCTCTGTCTAAGTACAACAACACAATCTATGGTACACAAGTTTCACTTGGCATGCGGTTCAGGATGATGTTTGAAACCGCGGAATGGGGTGTGTGCAGGTAATTTAAGTTGTTTTGTTGGTTATTTTCTGACATTATGACGACAATATTGAAAAAATGTATGATGCCAAGGATAATCATATAATAAGGGGCACATTAAAAAAATCATATCCAGACCAAAAAGTGAGTCATAACCTTACCCAAGTAGAGATATGGTAGGACCAAGACCAACTAAGAAAAACTATGTCGGGACTCAGATCTTACTGTTTGAAAGGACCAGCCCAACCTGGTAACACTGGCACAGGACCTTGCATGGTGACTCCTCCAAGTTTGATCCATCGAGGACCAACCCATAAAGCTAATGATTGGACAAGTTGCAAGACCTTATCTGGCTACTCCAGGATTGATCCAGGACCAATCCAGTTAAAGCCAGTGCAAGACCTCATAGAAATTTATAAAACCAGCTAAGATTTCCAGGACCTTACTTTTAAAGGGACAACCTTGAAAGGACATCCTTTCATTAGATAAGGTTAATAGGGATCTAATCATCATAACAACTCCTCTACCACCATGGGCTTCCCCCTTCATGGGATTGTGCCAAATACATAAAACACTTATCTCAACGATAATACCTCAGATCACATGGAAACTCCGTAAGACCGACAGTTGTCCCTTTTAATAAAATATGATGGAACCTTAGCAAATACACAAATCCAGAAATTAAGCAACAAAGTGAATGAAATACTTAGTTTTGTGGTTTAAGTCTATAGCAGTACCACCTTCATTTTGCACATGTCAGCTGTGATAGCTATAATTTTGTAATGTTTGTCCTTTTGGCCCTGTAGAAATAACATTAGTGATGTTTCTTCTGCAATGGTTTCCTAAATTCATAAGGTTGCATCTGCAGATGGAAGTCAACATCCATAAAGTATTGAGACACTGTAAATGCAATAAGAGTAAATTTATTTCCATCCACTTACTTGAAAGCAGGTGCACATATCCATTTTCTGGACATATTAAAGTTAAATATCATAATGAAGATTTAAAAGGTTGAACACACATGATCATCAAGGCCAGAGCTCTTTCTTCAATTTCTTCTTGTCGTATTATATGATCCTTTCCTGTTGTCATCTAACCTATGTTGGACACTTACTGTCTGCCCTGATGTAGTATCAACTTGTATGTCACCTGTACAAGGTCTTCCAACAACCCCTATAGAGATTTTGGTTTCGCTCAAAGATAGGTCATCTCCTCTTCTACCAAAAACCTCTGTATTCTTGCTAACAAAAACATAATCAATGCATTGACTTACTGAAGTACTTGCAATAGGTATGTTACCTTGGATAAACAAACAAGCCCTATGGGTATTTCCAAATCTTCTAATTGTTTTTCACCTCACCTAATGTAGCTATTCCCACCTCCAGATGCTATGAAACCAGGTTGTGGCGTATGGTTCCCCACAAGCAAAAAAAGATATTGTTTATGGGGGTTAATTTCACTTGCATTACATAGAAACCAATGGAAGGATACTAACAAAAGAAGGAATTAAAGAGGCATCTAAGATTCTGATACAAGATGCATAAGCAAAGGAGAAACACAATTAACTGATTTCCCATAGTAATTAACTGATGTCATTTATTTCTAGAACAATATGGACATAGCTTTAATACAATAGTGTGGACCGCACACAGTCTCCACGAGCACCAGTAGAAAAAATCACAAACCATCCAAGTAAAGAAGTTACTAGCAACATAAAAAAATAGAAACTACCAATTTTGGGAACAACATGGGGATGCAGACGTGCTCCCCATAGTGACAGATGTCGAGAACTAGAAATGTGAGAATTCCTGACGTTAACAAAAGAACACACAACCAACTGATACCCAAGTAGTATGTCACTTCCACTAGGCTATGTATCAAATGAGGGCAAGGGAATATGTGAAACTGTGATGCTTGTTACAATTGGATGAAAATAATGGTGTTTGAGCTGTGGTTATGTCCTTGTATTTGATAATAATTTCACATACAATTAGTCACCATTTGCAGTAGCTCATCTCTTTTCTGTACCTTTTCCTAAGTGTCCAAGATAAAATTACAAAGTGATATTGATATGTCAGTTTTTAGAAATGTTTTGGATAGGAGACATCTGGATATGTCATTATAAAAATACATAAAAAATCATAAGAAAACTAAATACCATAATGAAAAAAAGTAGCCTACTACTTGCTGGGAAAAAAGGCTCAATGTGTTGAAAAAAATAGTCCATTTTGATGAGTTGAGCTTAAAAGGGTTAGCTTTTTAAGGTAAGAAAATAGTCCCTTTTTTGCATCAAAACTATAATTTAAACTAGTGTTGCATGGGAGTGCTCCAGGGCCTCCAGCTCCTACTTTTGATTGCTCCAGTGACTTCCTCTTTGCTCCTGGGATTCTTTTCAGAAGGACCACACCCTAGCAACACTAGTTTAAACATAGGTTTATCTTTTCTCACTTTTTATTTCCATTACATTCATTTTCTTTTGGGATATGACTTATCTTCCATAGTGGATGTATCCAGCCTCAATGAGACATGAATATATCTCGTTTCCTGTATAATTTTGTAAAAGATCACAGCCAATTCCAGAGGGATATAGGGGCCTGGGGATGGGATCAGGTATCTTAGTTTTATTGATGTAGAACTTTGTTTTCTCAGGGTAAAAGGGGATACTTTTTAACATTATATTCCTTAAATAATTCGTGAACTTTTCTTGGTTACATCATTGGTTGATCGGTAGATAAAGTTTAAGTTCTAGTATTGCTTACCTTTAGTCTTATCGGAAGAAACTTTTGTCTCATCTATCTTATTGTCTCCCTGTTACATCAGGTGACCAGTCTTATTAAGGATGGTGCTAAAAAAATTACTCTTGGCATTGGTGATGGTGCCAATGATGTGAGCATGATCTAGGCTGCTCATGTAGGTGTTGGTATAAGTGGTTTGGAGGGCATGCAGGCCGTGATGGCAAGTGATTTTACTATTTCCCAGTTCCGCTTTCTCACAGATTTACTTCTTGTGCATGGCCGATGGTCGTATATTAGAATTTCAAAGGTTAGTAGGCATGTGTTGAAAAAGGTCCATTGTTTTATGTACGCTCTTTGTACAAAAAGGTCCATTGTTTTAAGGTTTTTTTAATAAACAAACTCATGAAACGAAGAAGAGGGTTTTTTCTCTAAAACAACTATTTTTTCCACATGAATGTGATATTCTGGTCGCAGCGTAAATAGTTGGTTGTTACCATGGATTCTGGAGCAAAGACATTGTTCTTTTAGCAGGACATCTCAACAGTTAATCGTGTCTAGAACAAATACTCAATTCCATAATAGCAATGGACTTTTGTCAGTTTGATGGAACCTGAAACCCAACTGTAGTAATTCTTGGTTATTTGTGGCAATTTTGAACCTGGGTCATTAACATGGTGACACCCCGCCTCAACCACTAAACCAAAGTTCAATGGGCACTAGCAAGGATAATTACTCGTCTTGTATGCTTTCCATGACATATAAAATTCAAATGCCACATTATTTGATTCAGCCTGAAATGAATCTTCACTGCTTTATTCTCAAGTAACAGAAGCATAGAACTCGGGATCAATCTTCATTAAATGATCCATCCAGCTTACCAAGGATTATTAGTGTGTACACATATAGACACACACACACTTTTTTTGAAATGTCCACAAGGCCAACAGACCCGTGGGCAAATATTTTGAAATTAGATTTATATTTTCGTGAGGTTTTTTTAATTTAAAAAAAATCAAAAACCATTTTAAGTGTATTTAAAGCCACTGACCAAATCAAAAAGCCATTAAATTAAATAAGAACTTACTGTAATATGAGAAATATTTTCATTTGACCGACTCGTGATGAAAAAAACGAGAATGAGATTCATCTGCAAATTGATACTGTAGGCTGCAATACAACTAACAGAAATGGCAAACCATTTGACCATCAAACAAAGATGAAATTGGCATTTGTGAAACCACAGGTTTGACTTGTTTAGTGCCAAAATTTAGAATTAGTTTGTATATAATGTGATGATTCTAAGCATGTTTGTTGGAGATGTTTGCTCCTTGTCCTTAAAGTCACATTAGCTCGCAGTTGGCAAAATCTACTGCTTAAAATATATGTGCCCATGACCTTAGCTTTTATCATATGTACCTGGAAAGACATTATTAAATCTCAAGTTAATTAGTATCGGCAGGCGTTATCAAATACTAAATTATACTTTATAGGCTGCCACCTAATTATTTTCAGTGCATCATTGGTAATGATCTGATCAGAGATAGCAACAGATTTGTTTTCATAATAAATTGATTCAACTCAAAATTCATAGAGCAAGAGAAGGCCTCTAATCCTGATAATTTTGGGAGGACAATGACCTTACACAGCATGTTATGTTGTGTGAAAGGACATTCTCTCCAGCACCAGTCATTAAGGTGACTCTGCAAAAAGGAAATGCCCTCTATTTTCAGTTGGTTGCTGATCAAAACAACTACATAAGGCACACTTGGGCCTAAAGAAGGATAGTAGAATGGCCACATGAAAGGGTGTATTTTCAGTGAACTCTGGATAATATTGTGATTTGTGCAATTGCTTGCTTTTGACCGATGCTATATACCTTTATCATGTCTTAGCACGCCAAAACAAACCTGGGACAAAGTCCTTCAATGTTGATCACAATACATTCATATGCGACCAGCACCAATCCTTCATTGCGACCACAACCTCTTGCACCCAGCCAACGACAAACATTTGGTGTTTCAATTTCCGATACAAAATCTGATTGGCATAAGCTCAACATCTAGATCATCAAACAACTCCTTGTGCCACCTTAGCAGCAATTCAGTGAGCCATGCCACAACTACATCATAGCTTAGATAAATCACGTGGATGACAAGTTGAGTGATCAAAGTTGCCTAGCTCAATCAAGGATATGTGTTAGTGACCAATTCTAATCAAGTCAGTGCACACACAAGCCAACCTAATTTGAAGGAACGAGGTAGTGATCATCCTCATTTACTGTGCGCTAAGGCCAATCATTAGGCCCTGCCTCGATTGATCATTTAATCATCCACTCATGTATATATATGTATCTATGCAATTGCAGAATTTCTTGGATAGTAGAGTGATTAAGTGTTCCTCGGATCTTCCTGAGATCAAGCTCCACAGTAATATTTTGTTTTATACATATTAAGATAGAGAAAAATAACATCAGTAATGAAATATCAATAAAATAATAAAATTAATAAAGTAAGAACATAATAAAATTAATTGATTAGGAGACATAACCTTTCATGAAAAGGTATCAAGGCACCCTCCTTGGGCTTCAGGGCCTCCTGTTGTAAAACTCAATTTATTATTCATTCTTCACTTATATTTATATTTATTACTTCTCATATATTTTTCCGTGTGTTAACATTGAATATATTCGCTCCACTGGTATCAAAGCTATGGTACATAAGGGTCCGTACTAAATTGTCACCACTGTACAAGTCATCATACTTCAGCCTTAGATGTTGTAATCTGTCGCCCCCTTACCCTCCATAAGCTGCAGATAACCTCTGTAGTCAGCACAACAACCGTACATTGTACCTGCAAGTTGCAACCATGCGGCTGCCAAGCGAGACCACAAAGTACCACTGCCATAGGAGATCATGCAATACAACCACCGGATTGAAATTAACAACCATACAAATATAAGCATTTGAATGTACAACCTGAAATTAATTGCTAAAATATCCATCACTCAACCTCAACAAAAGTGATTCGACAAATATTTCACCTCCTCCAAAAACAAGAAAGATGGTGATTAATGCAGAGATAATTCTAGGTTGGAGAAAATGAAGGACCAGTGTAATTAGTTTATTGGGGATTGACTGGAACTTAAGAAGGAGATAAAGCATAACCATGATGAACTGAAGGAAGAGATTACACGAAAACATGCTGAGCTAAAACAATAAATTATAAAAATATCACACAGGAGCTCACAGGATCAGATGAAACAAGGCACAGATAAACTAGAAAAAGAAATGATGCAAGTTATCAAGCAAGAGATCAATATAAGCATAATGGGGACATTAGAGAAACTAGTCAAAGACAAAAATCTTTGGCCAACACAAATCCTCCAAATAGAGTTAATCCATCACCAAGCCTGTCTACAATTGCCTTACTGATTATCAACCAACAGCAACCTTAAGCAAATCCACCAATATACGAGTATTCATTGAGGGTAAAATTAGAGTTATCAAACTTCGATGGAAATGAGATGCAGAGTCTGGCCTAGTTTAACAAAGTAGAAGAATACTATAAAATATATAACGTTGAAAACTACGATGAAAAGTTCAAGCTCATCTCCATGTAGCTCGAGGGAAATGCATCAAATAAGTACATGTGATGGAAGAAATCATCATGTTCATATAATTGGGATACAAATAGAATAAGCAAATATTTCTTTAAAAGATCTAACACGTCACGGAAAAAATAGTTTTTGAAAAACACACGAAACTACAACAAAAAGGTGATGTAGACAAATACACACATGAATGGAAGCATTATCAATGTGAGTGCCAGAGTTATGGGAAGATTGATGTTGAAATTTCTGCGTTCTTTGACTTTTAATTCAAAACAGAAGTTTCACCTCTTAACTAGAGGTTTCCTAGATTTTAAACTTATGAGTTTTTAGTTTTAGATTTCTTATGAAATATAAAGAAACAGTAGCAACAATGGACAATATTTCAACACTTAAAATCCCTAATCAACCAAGTAATCCAACGACAAAAAATCCTATAGTATGCCAATAAGTTTCAGCTCTCTAGAGCAATCTTATCATGTATATAAAAGATATGAAAATCACTAATGACAACTGTAAATACAGCAAAAAAATCTTCCCTATCTTCTTCAATATAAATGTTAAATCACTAAACCAATTCAGTCTTAACTTATGTCAAATCAACAAGACATATAAGTGCTGGAAATTACAAAAACATGAAGAAATAGATGGCTGAAAACAGAATCTGGAATTATAGAAGTATTGGACAGCTAGAAACTTCATTACAATGCATAAAGATGTTGTTCATGTACATACCATAGCCTTATCCCAAGGCTTGTAAAGATCTCTAGCTCACCAAAACCTTAGCTAGGGAAAACAATGGAAAACCCTAGCTCACACCAAGGAGCTCCAACAAGCTAGCATGATACCAACATTTCCTCCAAGGCAAGATGTCGCCTCTTCTTCTTCAGTTCAACGAGTACAATCTAGGGTTTCATCTCAAAACCCTAATCCTTAAGTCTCTAAGGGATGGAACCCTAACCCTACTATTAAAGATAATCCATGAAGGTCCAAGAAACCCTAACAACTCCAAGATGAGAGATTAAGTACAAATGAAGAACTAAGTAATATGAGAAGACCAGTGTGTTCCTCCTAGTCACGTCTCTAACATAAGATGAACAAGAATGATTCAGGTCATCATCTCCAACAGCTACTTCACAAGAGTAAACCCTAGTATCTCACAAGAGCAAGCTCCCAATAAAGACATCCTCCAGAGTTTGAATGAGCAAACCGTTAACACCGCATGGCATGAACTTATTTTTACATATAGGATTATGAAGACATCTTTATGGGCTACTTGACTGATACATGTTGTTAAATGATAGTAAAAAATGCACCACTAGAGCAACAACTTAATTCACTAGTTGTAAGATTTGCATGTGTTTATTATCAAGAAACATTGTAGAGACACCTCATAACTCATCACTATGAATCTGCGTGCTTTTGATTTAAACAAACAAAGAAAGATTCCCAATTATTCACTGCAAATCCACTCTAAATTCTAATATAGAGCATTCTTAATAACTGCAATGTGCACGACCCATAAGAAATTCTATTTAAGGGTGCTAGCTCAATGGTAGAGCACCTGCCTTATAGGCAGGAGGTTGGTGGTTCGATTCCTCTGTGCCCTATTTATATTTTGAAATCACTAAAAAGAGATCAATGACTAAAAAAATGACCAAAATTTGCATATAAATGACCACCAGTACAACATGAGAGATAAGTGGCCGAAAAAATGACCAAAATATGCATATAAATGACAACTTTTGAGTTGGCAATCGTTGGTAGCTGGTAGCTAATTAGCGGTCATTTATCACGTGACAAAAAATGTGGTCATAAATTTGGTCATTAGTTATGATAATTAATGACCAAATATATTACCAAATTAATGATCAAATATACGACCAAATATATGACCACAAGATAAGCTATAAATGACCAAGCTAAATATGACCACATTTTTGGTCGCATGATATATGACCTCTAATTTGCTACCAGTGGTCACCAACTCAAAAGTGGTCATTGATATGCGGATTTTGGTCATTTGTTTGGTCACTTATCTCTCATTTTGTACTAGTGTAGAGACCCATTTTTGGTTCACAACTAACCTAGTCATCGCACACATAACACACTTGAATTTGACTAATACCCTATAGATTTCATATGTGGTGGTCCAGGGACTCATTCATGGTGTTTGTGCCTAAGAATCAAGAGTTAGTGTTGGAGGCTCTTGTTTCTCTCCACTAGCCATGGTTAAGGAGCCAAGATAAATCCTTGATGCCCAAGACATTATAATGGTAGCAATATTCAATTCATATGCAAATGACTCATTGTAGAGGGATAGTGTCATGGATTCTATGTGTTATTGATGACGCTTGAGGTCTAGAATTTCCAATTAAGGCCCAAGTGGAATTCAATTGAGCTCAATATGCTTCAATAAGATCTTGAGAACCTGTTTTCATTCTTCGATGATGTTTAATGCTTTTCAACATATCCATGGTCTTGCATGGTAGTATGAGGATGCATTCATGGCATTTGATCTTTAGAAAGTATGTTTTTTGTCAAAATAAAATTCAAATTGCCTCTTTGATGAGTCCTCCTCTACAAGACTTCATTTATTGCATGAATGTCACAGACTCACGAAAACTCCAAACAACACTCAATGGCATGCAACTACAAATAATGGCATGCAAATATAACCACAAACCAAGCAGAGGTTGATTTATGCATTGATATAGAGAGGTGGCAGTAGGCACACAATATGGAGAAACAATGAGTTAGAAAAAACATTTGGACCAAAGTACCACAATGGTTATTAATAAAATTTTAAAAAAACAATTTTTGGCTCAGAAATTGTCTTCAATTTGATGGGTGGCATGATCATGATCATGTAACCTCCCTCAGTCTTTCCAAACATATGTGGTTTATCACCACGTTTCTCTTCGACACTCGCCATCAAAATACGTATAAAAATAACATGTCTTTACATCCTTTTCCATTTAAACCCTCATTGCATAGTCATAAATAAGGATTATTATGCATGCACATCCTCACCTTACAATATCAATTGGGTTAAGGTGCATAGACAACCATAAATTATCAAATGTGTCAATACGCAAAGAGTAAGCCCTTCCAATAAACATTAAGACCCACTCTTCAAACTTCATCACCGAGTCCAATTTATGCAAATATTTTCGAAGTGTGGGAAGGTTTGGCATTAAATGGTGTAAACGTTGGGAAATAAATGGTGTAAATGTTATAGATGGGCGCGTACGTGTGCGCGCTAGTGACGTGTACGTGCTACAAACACGCATGCATGTGCCTGTTACTAGTTAAAAAAAACAGAGTACTCTGTTTCCCAGGAATTCTACCAAAAAACACGGGTTTCATTTCTTCGCGGGTTTCAAGCTCTTACAGGTTTCTTATTGGATCACACTCATTGATCTATTGGACACAAAATCATCCTTGGAATCTAACAAACATCTTCAGTGTATTGGAATCTACTGGATACATTCAAGCTACCAATTTCCATTGCAAGTGGAGATCATTTCTATAGGTATGGTGAATTGTAAATAATTCTTTTCATTCACAAGATTTGATACTCTCCCATGCCTTTTTGTTTTTATCATATGCCTATAGCAATATCCATGCATAGACAACAATGAATTTGATAAGAAGAATTCCCAAGTTCACATCTAAAAAAACTCATATGAACACTAGACAAAATGAAGTATCCAACCTCCTCATTGTGTAATTAGTTCCCAAGTTAATTTTGTTCTTTTCACCTCATATTATGCTAGCAAAAAATATTACACACTCACTAAACATGACTAAAAATATCACTTCAACTCATCCACATAACCTCAACTCTCTCATCTCTTATTCAATACCATTGTATGGAAGGAGGATATCTGTAAGTATATGCACCTTTCCTTTCTCTATGAATCCAAGTATGATAATATTCATCCATATTTACCCTCCTTACAATATCCCCTCACCTTTAATAATTAAGTTTTTTTCCAAAAACCAAGACTTTCCCACTTCATGCTCTATCCAACATGATCATTGGTATAGTCCCTAGTTCCCCACTTTCCAACACCTCCCTACCCTAGATATTGAACATTGAAAGGTCAAATTATATTCCCCCTAATCACCCTTCCCAAGACCATGATCCTTGTTGGAAACCTTTGCATCCTCCTTAAGGTTTTGCACAATACAAAGTATACATTTATTCTATTGTGATGCATTGTTTAATTCAACCATGGGTATTTTAAACTCAAAATCACAATCTATCATCTCAAGGTTTATAGATAAGGAAATAGTTTGTTGTTGTTTCTTCAACTCCTTAAGGTGTTATATAACCTAGCAATTTATGATGGTAAAGGACATTGCCTCAAATGGAAGGATATACCATTCCATTATGAAGACAAAGCAATCAAACTAGCTACAAAATTTAGAATTGATAACATTAAGGGAGAAAGCAAAAAATGCAACTAATTAAGGTGAAAAATATGATGTAAACCAATAATAATTCCTTCGGGGAATTTGCAACCTCCTCATTGCGTAATTAGTAAACTTATTCTCTTTACTTTATTTGATGTAGAAAAAGTATCAAACTATTCCCAAGATATCTCTAGCCATCTCTTTTGTAGGGTGTTACTACCATAATTTTTATGAATTCATGGCTAGGCAAGACACTAATTTCTCCACTCTACACTTGACCAACCATCATCTATATTGATTGGAATTGTAAGGGATAATGATGTTTAGTCGAACACAAATAAACCAACATAGTCTGTAGTTGTATGTGTTGATTTGTAAAGTGGTAAGTTATGTTGGAATGTGTCAAGTTCATTGTATAATGGCACTGATATCTTATTTGTTGTTTATTTTGTAGGGGTAGGCCTGATAGTTTTGTTAAAGAGACTTTTGGAGATGGGAAACTCATGCAACGCAACAAAAAAATATAAAAGTAATATTCCCATTGAAAAGGTCAATGACTTAAGATAAAATGATAGGTTGGGAATGGAAAGATTGAGACATGGTCCTATCATTGCCCTGGATCCTGCCACTGATCCTAACACAGTTGTTGACATGACAACCTCTTGTTCAGAACCACAGGTAAAGCGGTCGCATCCAACAGACCCAACTCAAATTCCAACATCAACACAATCTCCAACCAACAATCCATCAACAAGTCATGCTGAAGTTCCTCACGACACAGGAATTTCGGGAGATGTTGCATGTGTAGAGATGGACATACAAGCCTTGCTTAATTTGCAATCTCCCCAAGAAGACCACAACCATGTTGACCACACTCCCATTATGGCCCAATCTGTGAACGAAGCACCACAAAAAACAAGCTCTGGTATTCATGTCTCATGTCCACCCTCCCTACCTTGATTGTCCAGTGCAAGAAGAAGAAATCCTAGACGTATTCATGTGGATGAAAGTGCTATGTCGGGGCTCGAAGGTAAGTTGCCAAAACGCACTATTGAATGGAAATGCAACAAAATTGTCAAAGAATATTTTGAATCCAAACGTGATGCAGGTAAATGTCAATTATTGCTATGTTTGTTAAAGTTACATTGTTTAGATGTTGTTAGGAGAATTTTGGGCATAAAGATGGTTAAAAGTTCAGAGGCTAGCAGTCGTATTGTTAGAAACCTGCAATATGCATTTAATGCGATTGCGAAGACGTCTCGTACAAAATATCTTTATGCGGCTCGTCATGTTTTAACGGAATCAGTTGTAAGCAAGTCCACAAGGCAACGTCGCCTGCTATCACACACTTCTCACATATTCAAATTAAATAGAAAAACTATTAAAAAGTACTCTCTTATAAGAGAAAATCTTAACACTCCAGGTGGAAACGATTGTTCGGATTTTGTTGGACGTAGGTTGCCTTGTGCAGATAGGAAGCTAATTGATGTTGTTAAGGAGTTAGTACAAAATTTTTGGCATGATCATATTAGACCTTTATCAAACCAAAGAGACATGCTAAAGCCAAGAAAAGATTTTACTGAACGTGAACCCCATGTTAAACACTTCCTTGACACCACACAGACTAAACTTTATGAGAGATTTAGGAATGAGCACACACAATTGAACATGGGCCAAAGGTCCTTTGAGAAATGCAAACCATGGTACATTCATATATGCATTGATCGGAACACGAAACAATTAGACTCTCATGCTATAATTTGAACGATTATTTTTTATCCTATTTTAAAAATACGAAACAATTAGACTCTCGTCCAAAATTTAGAAAAGAATCTTTAAAGTTAAATTATAAAAAATATAAATATAAAAAAAAAGTTCATATATTTAAAATTCAAAAAGAATATATTTCATAATTTTTATTTTTTAAGATAAACAATTATGAAAAAAAATCTAAAAAATGCATGATTAACTAGTACCTCATGTATAGATAACATATAATGAGAGATATTTCATTTAACTAAATGAGACAACAAGTAGCTAAGGCATAGACAATATGTGATTACAATTAAGCATGGAGAACAAGTAACATATAACTTGTTCATGGCACTTAACTTGTGACCTATAGGTGTTCACCAGCCACAAGTTAAGTGGTCTTGCTAGTGAATAGATTTTAAATCAATAGGAAAGAGAAAATAATACTTTTATTGACATTCTTAAATAAATTTTATGTTTTAAAATCTTTTTCATTATAAAATTAATTTTAAAATGATCTTAATTTTTTTAGGAACCTATCTTAATTAAGAAATCTATTCTTGAGAAGATAAAAAAGTTAAACCTTACTCATGCATAACTACGAGTTATACATGCATGAGCCATCAGTTATCCATGCATAGCTACCAATCATTCTTATAATCCTTTTTAGAATTTGGAATGAGTCTCATAAAATCATTCTAGATAGTACACTTGTTTCATCCTAGTGCAATCTAGGAAAAACATAAGCACTAATCCACCCCAAATTCTGAGATATAAACACAGTGCAATCTAGGAAAAACATAAGCACTAATCCACCCCAAATTCTAAGATATAAACACCTATCAATGAACTTCTCGATAGTACACTTGTTTCATCCTAGTGCAATATGGGAAAAATGTAAGCACTAATCCACCCCAAATTCTAAGATATAAACACCTATCAATGAACCCAACTTTGAGAGTTGATGGCTCATTACCAGTTGAATGCATGTGGTGAAGATTAACACTATTGAGATAATGCATGTGCCAAAGATGAACTCTAGTGCAATTATGCATGTGGTGAAGATTAACTTTAGTAAAGTAATGCATGTGGTAAGGTGTGGAGTTTAGTCTCCATGGATAACTCTTAGTTGATGCAATTCGTGGTAGACAAGCCATTTAAATACTCATGGAAACCATGTAACATATAACTTATTTGTGGCACTTAACTTGTGGCCTATTAGTGTTCACTGACCAGAAATTAAGTGACTGTGCTAGTAAAATAATGCATGCGGTAAAGGTGTAAGGTTTAGTCTCAATCCATCCAAGGCAATGAAGAGTAGATTTTAATCCCATCTACCCAGGTTCCAAAAAAACCCATCCATTCTTGGATGGGCATGTAATTCAGTCTATTACACTATAAAAAGCCCATCCATTCTTGGATGGGTGTGTAATTCAGTCTATTACACTATTTAAGTTTTGTATACCTCAGATTGGATGGATTTTATACATTAGATTTGATAGATTCCTAAATCAAGATTTTAATCTCCAGACTGCTTGGACTCATCGAGTCTTTTATTCACTTACAGAGCAACAGGGTTCAGTTACGCCGCAGTTACAGCATGGTCAAGTGTTGGCGTATGTTGCTCGTATTCATGATGTTCACGGGTCTAGTTATTGATACAAGCTGCTTCTCTTTTTCTTCTTCCAATTCCTCTATGGATTCTACTTTGACAACTGCTAATTCCTTTCAGATCCGTCGGCTTCTTAATTGGGTTCTGTTTTTTCCGTGTCTCTGTATTGTTGGTATAGGGAAAGGTGGACAAGGTAGGAGAAGGAATTAAATTCCATACACAAAGGATTCGAAGAGTATAAGTCTAAAGATTCCAATAAATGTAGTGCACCAAGCAAAGGGAAAGATAGAACTCTAGATGGATATCAAGGAAGAGGCCAAAATATAGCCAACCTCAAGGGATAATTTTAATCTAACCAATAATTTAGCATATTCATTAACAAAATGAAAATCCGCATTCTAGATAACCTCTTCCTTAGGATTGGTTTACAAGGTTTAGGGGTGAGACAAGAGATCAACTCTAAAAAAGGGTTTAGGAAGAATATGCTAGTTGATGGATATTATTAGTTGGTCTTCAATATGGTGTTCTACTCAAGGATAATTGAAATACAAAGAATCAATTCCAAGCAAACAACATAGCAAATATCTTTTAAATCCTTTGTAACCCAAAAATACCTACTTTGTATGGTATCTAGTGCATGGAATCCTGGCCCCTAGATAAGAATTGCAATATCTAGATGTGCCTTACAAAAATCCCCCTTGTGTAGAATTAACAAAACTATTAATATTTATTGGTTCTATAACTTCTTCAAGTCATCTTGGTATTAGGATTCTATTTTTTCACCCAATCGCTTCCCTTTCATATGAGGCATTCTTTTTAGGATACAAACTCCACTATGATATTGAGTTTAGCATAATATTAACTTAGATGGGTATGAGGAGAATTATGGATCATGGAGGAGGGCATTAGGCCCTAGTTGGAATGTGGAATCTTGGATTCCTATTCATAGAATTGAAATGGCTTAGGGATACCTAGGGCTTCGATAGTGTTCTTACAAGGGAAACTCACCCAATTGAGTACATTGCTTAGGAGAATCGATGGAGTCCATGGAGGCTTGTGATGGAGTGGTGTGGACATGTCCTGTGTAGCTACATCACTTTTGATCCATTACTGTCCACGACACCATCTAGTAGGATGATGAATGTATATTGGAGTACAACATCTCACTTGTGTTTTCCTACATGTTCTTATTGTAGGTTTCTTGTAAGGATTAAGGCCCACATTGTGTTCTTTCCCACCCCTACCTATAATATAAATAGAAGAATGGGAGAGTCTTTTTATTGACTCATATAAGTGTTGAATATTATATTACCTAAGTCCACAAGGGTTATTTCTCTCTTATGGTAATGCAAACAAGATTTGATTTGATATCTTCTTGATATCAAATTCAATGGTATAACGTTTCAGATCCTTGAAAAAGAAAATGATAGTTTTGTAGATGGAATCTAAAAAAAGAAAGATATTGGACGAAAATGAAGCTACCTGGAGGTTAAAATGTAGAGGAATCTGGCCTAAGAAGGGTGATGTAAAACTAAATATTTTCACAATTTTGTAAATCATGGGAAGAATGTCAAATATTTATGGCACTTGGATGATGATGAAGGAGCATAGGTGACAGGTTTCAGGAATATTGTAGATATGGGAGTAAGTCACTTAAGCAGGATGTTTTAGGAGGAGGATAGAGCCTCTATGGATTAGATGATGAGAGTGGTAGCACACTATCCTTCTTATGTTGACGAGGAACAAAATGTTGATCTGATGGAGGAGGTTACCCTTGAGGAATTAAATATGATGTCTAGACTATGCAGAAGGACAAAAATCCTTAGTCTGATGGTTGGCCTGTATAATTTTTTTACCGGCTTCATGGATTTATTTGAAAATGGTCTTCCCAGAGTGATTGAAGAATCAAGGCTAAATGGAAGAATTTTGGCTTCTTTCAATTCGACGTTTATTTGTCTCATTCCAAAATCTAACAAAGATGGAAAGTAAAAAAATCTGGATGGCAGACAGATCCATGATGCAATAGGCACTGCTTAGGAATTGTTGTACTTTGTTAAGATGAAGAATTTGTCAATTATGATGGTCAAGTTAGACTTATATAAGGCTTATGCCATGGTTAATTGGTTATATTTAAGACTAATGTTGTTACAAGTGGGCTTCCACCTACATGTAGTAAATTGGATTCTTTCTTGTGTCTAATTTGTTTCTTTTGTTATTTTGGTCAATGGATCAACTTCCCCTTTCCTTAGACTGGAGAGGGGACATTACAAGGTTTCCCTTTAGCCCTTCTTATTTTAATTTTAGTGGTGTAAGGGTTGAGCATAATCATTGTATAAGCAAATACCAATGGGTTTTTTAGAGGTATCTCTATCAATGGTCCTGTTTGTGTATCCGACCTGTTATTTATAGATGACATCTTGATTTTTTCCAATGGGTTAAGAAGGGAAGTAGAAAATATCAAAGGTTTTATTACATTGTTTGCAGAGGCTACATGTATGATCTACAATGCGAGGAAATCATTTTTCTCCTTTATGAATATGGAACATGACTCAATTGACAGGATTTTATCACAGTTTGATTTTTCCAAGGTTAATATTTTTGGTGGTCTTAAGTACTTAGGATCTATTTTAAAACCAAATTCTTATCATCGAAGGGACTGGGCCTCGATTATAGGCAAGATAGAGAAAAGGTTATTCCTATGGTGCAATAAATGTTTATCTAGAGGGGGTCATTTGATCCTCGTGAAATCAGTAATGAATCCATCCCATTTTACTTGGTATCTTTGTCCTATGTTCCTTCTAGAATTTTGGATCAAATCAAGAAGTTGAGTTTCAATTTCTTATGGAAGGGGAACTAAGTGGGAAATTGTTTTTACTGGGTTGCATGGAATAAGATTGATAGATCAAAGTAATTGGGTGGATGGGGATTAAAGAATCCCCACTTTTTTCCAAAGCCTTAGCATCCAAAGGAGCTTGGAGAATTTTGAGGGGGGAAGGACTATATGTAACTGTTGTTCATCAAAAATACATTTCCCCTCTAACTATTGAATAATGGTTTAGAATCAGATATAAATTCGTCATGAATATTTCAATAATGTGGAAACCGGTGATTTTGGATTTTGAAGTTATAGGGGATTGACTGAAAGGAAGATTAGACTGGGACAAGATCCATTCGTAGGCTATGGTGGGGCTCATAGGTTCCCCTTTCCCATGGTAGAATATTTGAGGGAGCAATGATTCATTCATCTGAAGCATATAAGGGATCTAGTTAGGGATTCATTCATCTAAAGCAGAGAAAGGATCTAGTTAACTCTACATCTATAAGGCTGAAGACCTAGGATTTGTGAAAGAGATGAACATTTATTTATGGAAAAGGTACGCAAAGGCACTCCAATATAGTCATGTTAAACCCGTGGATATAGATAATATACAATTTTTACTGTTGTTTTTACTTTCCTCAAAAGTATGATGTCTACCTAAGGTATGGCCTATAATGTGGCTTATTTAACTTATGTTTTACTTTTATAAAAAATCATTCGTTATTTGGTTCTTATATTTTTATTTTATTAAATTAAAAATTCTATTTAACAAAAAGTTTAAAAATAATGTATTGTTTTCTATTTATGAAAAAATGTTGTCATCTTTGGATGGGTTAAGTAATTTCTTGCTTATCGGCTGAAGGTAAGGGGGAATGTAGTTTTCACATTTAGATGGGGTGACGTGACAAATGCCATTTCTATCATTAGGATTCCATTATTAACTTTTGGGCCAAAATTACTCTTTGAAATTAAATTCACACCTTTTTAAAGCATGGAAATCTATGGTTAAAGTATAACCCAGCAAGGCCCACAAACTATCTTAAGTTTGAGTATCATCGAAAACCTTGATTCATAGAGTAAAATTTTAGAATTCTTGATTTGAAGTAGAATGAGCACCAGCAAGGCCCACAAACTATCTTAAGTGAATTCTTGATTTGAAATTAAATTCACACCCTTTTAAAGCAGGGAAATTTATGGTTAAAGTATAAACCAGCAAGGCCCACAAACTATCTTAAGTTTGAGTATCATCGAAAACCTTGATTCATAGAGTAAAATTTTAGAATTCTTGATTTGAAGTAGAATGAGCACATATTCTTGAGTTGATAACATGGCCACATGACTAGCATGGTTGTGGTGTTTCCTTATTTCAACTCATTGAAGGGACCTAACTTTGCCCTAATTTTGGCTTTGGTTTATTATAGGTTTACGATGATAAATTGAATTACATTATGTTATTATATGTAGAAATAGTGGATGTTTGTGTGTATCTATTTTATTGATTTATATATTTACATATATAAATTAATCAAATATATATGGTAAAGTGTGAAGTTTAGTTTTTATAGATAACTTTTAGTTGATACATGAATAGTCTGCAATTTCTGGTAAACAAACCATTTAACTATGCATGGAAAACATATAATATAAAACTGACCATGGAAAACATATAACATAAAATTAATCACAAATAAAACTAACCACAAATTAAGTGAGTGACTATGCTAATAAAATAACACATACTATAAAGATATAAAGTTTAATCTCAATCCATTCAAAGTAATGAAAAGTAGAAGAGTAGAGTAGAGTTTAATCCCATCTACCTACGTTCCCAAAAAAAAACCATCCATTCTTGGATGGGCCTGCAATTCAGTCTATTACACTATAAAAAGCCCATCCATTCTTGGATGGGCGTGTAATTCAGTCTATACACTATTTAAGTTTTGTATACCTCAGATTGGAAGGATTTTATAGATTTGATAGATTCCTAAATCAAGATTTTAATCTCCAGACTGGTTGGACTCGTCGACTCTTTTATTCACTTGCAGAGCAACAGGGTTCAGTTACGCCGCAGTTACAGCATGGTGAAACGTTGGTGTATGCTGTTCCTATTCATGATGTTCCTGGGTCTGGTTATTGATACACATACAAGCTGCTTCTCTATGGATTCTACTGTGACAACTGCTAATTCCTGTCAGATCCCTCGGCTTCTTGATTGGGTTCTGGTTTTACTGTGTCTTTGTAGTCTTAGTTTTCTTTGGATTTGGGGCCTTCTACGAATCCCAGTGCCATTACTGCTTGGTGCTCTTTGGATTTTTCGGATTTCGGGTATGCTAGTAATCCCAAATATACATCTACTTCTCTGTGCCATTTGGATTCTTGCAGCGGAAGAAGTGATTCTTGATCGACGGCGTCGATTTGGATTCTAATTCAGTAGATTCATCTTCTTCTTCAAAGAATTGTTGTTATTGAAGTGCGAGGAGGAGAAGATAATATGTGGGGTATAAACATTTGATTCTGCAGATCCATTTTCATCCGAGCCAGAGCCGATAACATTGCAGCTGTGGGCGCCATGATTTCCTTAACTGCCACCCTGCAAGTCACTCGTTGATTTACCAGCCTGATCTGTAAAGTTTTTGTTATATTTTGTTATGTAATGTACAGAGGAGAGCCCTCACTTTTAATATCTGAAGCTTACCAGCGTATTTGCAGATGTGTAAAGTTTTTGTTATATTTTGTTATGTAATGTAGAGAAGAGAGCCCTCACTTTTGATATCTGAAGCTTACCAGCGTATTTGCAGATCTGTAAAGTTTTTGTTATATTCATTATAAACAATTGAAATATTTTAATGGTATCATTCGTTAGAAATATTGGGGATTTAGAGATGCCTAGTGGAAAACAAATCAACATGGTATAAGAATAGAATAATTTTTAGTCTATGAGCAGTTGTAAGGAAACACTGGGAAACTATGTCAAGAGAGAATGACTTGTCAAGATAGTTCACTATTTAAGAGCTGCAACTTCTTAAGCAACAATATTACCAAGTTGTAAATAAGCAATCAAGAATTGTAAATATTACACGTGAAACTTGTTAAGCAACAATATTACCAAGTTGTAAATAGGCAATCAAGAATTGGTTCTATCACTGGTGTAGATACATTTGGCAATTTTGACTTGTCGTTCAAGAAGTTATGGAGATAACCAAATAAATTATTAATTATTGTTGATTCTTGTTATGGATTTAGTTATTAATTATTGTTATTAATCCTGTTATGGATTTAGTTGTTAGTTATTGTTGGTTCTTTAATACTCAATCTGACACACTGCGATAGGAAAGCAATGCAAAGAAATAATTCTGATGTTTTCTTGCGCTATCATTATCATGAACATCAACAAAATATTTCTTGGCATGCAGAGCCTCTTAGATATGGCAGTGAGAGTGAGCGTGGTTTAGCGTTTCCCATGGTGGTGGAACAAGTGTTGTGTGTGTGGATGTCTCATTATATAATCTACTACCTGTGTTATTGACAAGCTCGTTAGTGAGTTCTCATCATGCCACTAGACCAAATTACATTCATTCGAAGTTTATTTCCTCAACCATTAAAATTTTCCTCGCTCATTTTCTTCCGGTGATATATTTTTATTTCTAAACATATAACATTCTAGGAATTCTTTAAAAACCCTTGAGAGCAATTAGACAACTACGAAAACTATCAAAACTACCATAATATCCTTCAGACGAGTGCCAATTTTTACTTGAATCTAGAATTTTTGTAGAATGACTTACATCAAGAGAAAAGTGAAGAGAATAACATCCATAGGTATTATTCTAACATCTATTAACATAACTATAATAAAAATTAGTCCTGAAAGAAGTGATACTATCCAACATTCAAATGGAGCTAGAATATATGATAGAAGATAAGAGGTTCACTTTAACTCAAGATGAAAATACTATGTCAGAGGAAACGATGGTAAGCATTTAATCCTGACCTCTTCCTCAAAGTAAAGAAAATTCTGATACTATGGTAGGTTTGAAGTTCATATCAAAGGGATCATAGGATCAAAGTTGTTGCAGTATATGGGTTTTTATAGTAAAGGACTTGGAAAACATGTTGAAGGCATGAACAATCTCAATGTGTTGAACTGCAGATCACCTAATGTTGGTTTATGATACAATGGTGGTAAGATAGATAAAGGTGAATGTTTTAAGACAACCCTAATAAATGTACAAACTTAAAAGATCATTTTTGCGAAGATTCAATACCAAGGAAACTAAATAACTCCAAGTGAATTGTAGATTATAGAGAATGATAAATAAATCCTATGCAAATTGTTAGGATGACAATAGGATGGAAATATAAGTACCTATACACACATGAGTAGTTGGAAGAACAAGCAACAGAGTGAGAGAGCATATGCATGGGAAAGATAATATTGTAAATATAAAGCCTTTAGTCTTTTTCTTATGTTGTAAGAAAAAGGGCCACAAATCATTTCAATATTGGTATTTGATTCCTTATTCCTTTTGTGGATGGGATAACCATTTTGAGCCCAAGTGTTTAGTGAATCTATCCATCACCAACAACCCTAAGTGTTTTAACAATAAGCAAGGATATAAGTTTCTTCTTCCAATCAACATAAAGGACAAGGGGAAAACCAACTAAGAAATGAAGAGGGGTGAAGTTTTGTAATAGCTAGAAATGAAGAGATCATTAGAAGGAGAAGTGTTGGGTACTTCATCCTTATAGTTGTCCCAAGAAAAATAAAGGAATATCCAGAAGGAGGAATCTGATAATCAAGGAAAGACACATTGTTTCCCTAGAATATAATAGCTAAAGAAGAAGGGCACACCTCTTGGGAAAAAAAGGTATGTAGCGAGAATACGTCTGCATATGGATATTATTCATTATTGTAGCCATATATCGAAAATGATTATTTTTGGAAGGACAAGTGAATCATTGTTATAAACACTAGCAAGAATTGCCTTTTTTGTTGGTTCATGAAATTTCTTGACTTGATATGCATGAAATGACACTATCCAACTTACTGGAAGATGGGAAATATGGGAAGTCAACATGTCATGAAGATATGAATTGAAGGCCATGAGGACAACTGCAATTTTCTTTGGAATATTAAGGAACAAATTGAACAACCATGGATAAGGAATTAATGAAGTCAAATAAACTTGAAGTGCGGGTCTAGTCCAAAAGGAGATCCAATAGTGAAGATAATTTGAATATAGAATGTGTATAATGTCTAAGAGTAATGCATTGGATAAATAGTTTGATTTTCAACTAAATCAGAGTCATTGACTAAGGGTGAGTTGATTGAAGAAAATGACAGGTAAAGAACCAACTAGTGACAAAAAGTATCGATTGGAGATACTCAACTAGATTGAGAGGTCACACTAGTATTTGATGGGATTTTGTAAAACATGAGTGAGTTCACTAAAGTAAGTAGACAATAAGAAATTTGAGTAAGATGTACTCCAAGTTTAGGAATAATTTTTTTTAGTGGAATATTATAAAAAAGAGTTTTTAGACAAGTGAAAAACATACAACAAAGAGAACAAAGTACGGGGGATTACATGGAGAAAATCTACTAAATTTTCATTCACACAAGTCATAATGAAAAACATGAAAATTAAAGAGTATTGAAGTATGTGAATGCATTAAGGTTTGCAATATTAAGGTTTACAATCCATGATGAGGCAAGTTTTCATAAGATAATCATAATTGAAGAATCCTATCAATTAACATTAAGAGTGTAAAAAAAATTAATGTGCAAAGATAGTAGGAGCAATATTGGTATAGGGAAAGGTGGACAAGGTAGGAGAAGAAATTCAATTCCATACACAAAGGATTCACAGAAGTATAAGTGTAAAGATTCAAATAAAGGTAGTGCACCAAGCAAAGGGAAAGATAGAACTCTAGATGGATATCAAGGAAGAGGCCAAAATATAGGCAACCTCAAGGGATAAGTTTAATCTAACCAGTAATTATAGCATGATCATTAACAAAATGAAAATTCTCATTCTAGATAACCTCTTCCTTAGGATTGGTTCACAAGGTTTAGGGGTGAGACAAGATATCAAACTAAAAAAGGTTTTAGGAATAATAGGTTAGTTTATGGATATTATTAGTTGGTCTTCAATATGGTGTTTTACTCAAGGATAATTGAAATACAAAGAATCAATTCCAAGCAAACAACATAGTATTTAATCTCCTTTAAAGCCATATATAAATATCCTTTGTAACCCAAAAATAACTACTTTGTATGGTATCTATTACATGGAATCCTAGACACTAGATCAGGATTGCAATATCTAGACGTGCCTCACAAAAGTTCCCCTCATGTAGAATTAACAAAACTATTAATAATTATTGGTTCTATAACTTCTTCAAGTCATCTTGGTATTAGGATTCTAATTTTTTCACCCAATTGCTTCCCTTTCATATGAGGCATCCCTTCTAGGATACAAACTCCACTGTGATATTGAGTTTAGCATAATATTATCTTAGATGGTACGAGGAGAATTATGCATCATGGAGGAGGGAATTAAGCCCTAGTTGGATGTGTAAGCTTGGAATCCTATTCACAAGATTGTGATGGCTTGGGGATACCTAGGGCTTTGATAGTGTTATTACAAGGGAAACTCACCCAATTGAGTACATTTCTTAGGAGGATTGATGGAGTCCATGGAGGCTTGTGATGGAGTGGTATGTAAATGTATTTTGTAGCTACATCACCTTGGATCCATTAATGTCCATGACATCACCTAGTAACATGATGAATGTATATTGGAGTATAACATCTCACTTGTGTTATCCTACATGTGCTTATTGTAGGTTTCTTGTAAGGATTAAGGCCCACATTGTATTCTTTCCCACCCCTACCTATCATATAAATACAAGAATGAGAGAGTCTGAGTCTATTGACTCATGTAAGTGTTGAATATTATATTACCCAAGTCCACAAGGGTTATTTCTCTCTTATGGTAATGCAAACAAGATTTGATTTGATATCTTCTTGATATCAAATATAATGGTATAAGGTTTCAAATCCTTGGAAAAGAAAAGGATGGTTGTGGATATGGAATCTAAAAGAAGGAAGATATTGGATGAAAATGAAGCTACCTGGAGGTTAAAAGCTAGAGGAATCTGGCTTAAGAAGGAAGATATAAAACTAAATACTTTCACAATTTTGTAAATCATGGGAAGAATGTCAAGTCTTGATGGCACTTGGAGGATGATGAAGGAACATAGGTGACAAGTTTTAGGAGTATTGCAGATATGGGAGTAAATCACTTAAGCAAGATTTTCCAGGAGGATGATAGAGCCTCTGTGGATTAGATGATGAGAGTGTTAGCACACTATCCTTCTTATGTTTATGAGGAACAAAATGTGGATCTAATGGAGGAGGTCACCCTTGAGGAATCAAAAGATGATGTCTAGACTATGCATAAGGACAAAAGTCCTTGACCCGATGGTTGGCCTGTAGATTTTTTCACCGGCTTCATGGATTTATTTGAACATGACCTTCTCAGAGTTATTGAAGAATCGAGGGTAAATGGAAGAATTATGGCTTCTTTCAATTCGACTTTTATTTGTCTCATTCAAAAATCTAACAGAGATGGAAATTTGGAGGATTATAGAGCAATATCATTCTGCAATTGTACTTATAAGTTGATAGCTAAAGTTGTTGCTAAAAGGATCAGAGATTTTATCTAGCTCAGTATCCCATGAACAATTTTCTTTTCTGGATGGAATACATATCCATGATGCAATAGGCACCACTTAGTAATTGTTGCACTTTGTTAAGATGAAGAATTTTTCAACTATGATAGTCAAGTTAGACTTATCTAAGTCTCATGACAGGGTTAATTGGTTATATTTAAGACTAATGTTGTTACGATTTGGCTTCCACCTACATGTAGTAAATTGGATTCTTTCGTATGTCCAATCTGTTTCTTTTTGTTGTTTTGGTCAATGGATCAACTTCCCTTTTCTTTAGACTGGAGAGGGGCCTTAAACAAGGTTTCCCTTTGGCCCATTTTATTTTCATTTTAGTGGTGGAAGGGTTGAACATAATCATTCTACAAGCAAAGACCAATGGGTCTTTTAGAGGTATCTCTCTTGGTGGTCCTATTTGTGTACCTAAACTGTTATTTGTAGATGACATCTTGATTTTTTCCAATGGGTCAAGAAGGGAAGTAGAAAATCTCAAAGGTTTTCTTACATTGTTTGCAAAGGCTACATATATGATCTACAATGTGAGGAAATCATCTGTCTCCTTTATGAATATGGAACATGACTCAATTGACTCGATTTTCTCACAGTTTGATTTTTCCAAGGTTGATATTTTGGGTGGTCTTAAGTACTCAAGATATATGTTATTGATAAATGTTGCATATATCAAATGATCAAACATATTATCCATTGTAATGGTGTTTCTCAATTGCACTTATTCCACTTCTATTTTATTCTTTTGGAATGAGATTTTGATTTCCAACATATGGGTAGTGGGTTACAAGTTAAGGGTTAATGGATTAATGGGTTAGGGGTTAGTGATTTATGGACTGTTTTTAAAATAGCATTTAGATTTCTTTTTTAGTCATGATGGTGTATGAATAGGAACAATAACTTCCAAGGTTTCTTCAAGTTGTTTTACTTACTATGCCAAACTCATATTCTACGCGGAGATAAAGATGTTAAATACAAATAGGTAAGGTTAGGTATACATTGATGACATTTACCTCATATCCATGATTATACCGTTCATTTAATTTCATGCGTTAAGTTCCTCCCATATATAAAATTGAAAACCAAAAATTTAGTAACATATTTAATATCCAAATTAACTTTATATATATATCGTGATTATAAGAAAAAAGTATATAGATGAAGAGATCGAGCACGCGAATGATGGGATGGTTCTGATATGGTTCAATGAGAAGTATAGGGTTTCTGTAGGTTGTGCGCAATGTCGATGATGAGGAGTTGATCCCCTCTCTAGTCTCGCAGGAAGCTGAGTATTTTACCAACATGGGGGAGGATTGATGCAAGAAAAAGCCTTCGATGGGCCAAGAAAATTTTGCGAAGAAACTATACACAATTCTGAAGTCTCTTTACCGATGGAAGGCCCTTGCAAAATTTCCTGTCGTTATCAGAGAAGGGTTTAGTAGGGAAATTTACAAGATTATGGCATAATACAAAGGCTATGGACTCCTTTGTTCAAAATAATTGGAATCCAATTATCAAAGGGGAGGTGGGAACCTTAATTGTGGGAAAAGGATTTTTGTATTTCAATTTGTAGAAAAGGAAGACTAATATATGATCTTCAGAAATGGCCCATACTTTATGGGGCCAAGAAGGTTATATGTGAAAAAATGGTTAGGTCGGATTTTGATTCAACCTAGGATATTCCTTCAATAATGTGAATTTGGGTTTGTCTGCCTCATCTTCTAATCCACTGCTAGAATAATGAATCAATGAAGGCTATTGGAAATATCCTCAGCAAATGCATAAATTGCGCAGAGCTACAGGATTAGTTCTCTTGTATGAGGATATGTGTAGAGGTGGATCTAGGGATGGCTATACTTGAGGCGATACAAATTAAGCTCAATAATTGGGAACATATCCAATAATTAGATTATGTGCAAATCCCATTTAAATGTCGGATCTTCCATGAATATGGTCATTTCACGAAGAACTATTCCAAAAAATAGTTTAATCAAGAGCAATCAGACCCTTAGGCTAAATGGACTCTAGTCCACTGAGGGAATTGTCCAAAGCAAGGGAAGCATAACCCTAGGAAAGCCAGGAATAAGAACAATATAGGAAAAACAAGAAATCATATTAATCGAGAAACCCCAGAGGGGGGACAACCCCATAATTGTTTCGCTTCTCTTTCTTAGTATGAGGAAGAGATCCGACTTGTAGATCCCTCGACCAAGGTTGAAAATGTGGAGGAAGAACCCCCCAAAAAACAAGGATCATTGAACAACCAAGTCTCCTAGTAGGGGATAAGGTAAAAGACTTGCAACCAAAAGGAAAAGACATGAAGGAGGAAGCATCAAATAAAAAACTGAGCAGTAGAAAAGGAAGAAAGACAGAGAGGGAGAGAAGACAAGAATAATCATAGAGGGAAAAGGCCCTTGGGGCTCAGCCAACCCTAGAAAAAGTAATAAATCAATCAAGTAGAGGTAATAGACACACCACAAAATAGAAACACCCAAAGCCAAAGGGGTCCCATCCATATCCAGGAAGTAAATAATGAAGTTCAACTCGTGGAACAATAGAGTGATGGGAAACAAGAAAAAGGAAGAAGCAGTTAGATACCTCATCCGAGTTGAGTATCCAACCATTCTACTAAGAGTCGGGAGACTAGAAAGACGGAACAATATTTCCTCAACAGGGCTTAGAAAAAGTGGAAGTGAAGCGCAGGAATAGCGGTCACCTCTCGAGGAGCATTTGGGGGACTGGATAGTCTTTGGGATGAAATGAAACTCATGATGATCCATTTAAACCAATCTCAACAATTGATCTTAACCACTCATCATGATGTGCAGAATAATAACCATGTAACAATTCTTAATGCCTATATGCTTGCTAGTTACTCTGAAAAGAAAGTCTCTCAAAGTTATCCAATAAATTGGCCAGATAACAACCTTCCCCTAAATCTGATTCTAGCCTGGGATTTCAACATTACTCTAGCTAGGAATGAGAAAAGAGGGGGATCATTGGTTCAAAATACGTTCAATTAAATGGTGGATGATTTAATCCATAAATTGGATTTGAATGACTTAATGTAATGTCCCTTTTTAATCAATTTATTAAAAAGGCAAATTTTTCACTTTTTTTCCCTAGTTCGACCTTTGACTAGTTTTGATGTCTAGGTCCCCAAACTGCTCCAAATGATCCCAAATATTCGGAGAAGGTGTATGACTGATATTAGGAATTGATTATGATGTTAAGGGATGGTTTAGGACCATCAAAATACTTCTTCAAACCCTTTTAATATTCTGGCCAATGTATGGAATTTTACTAGCAATTTGGGGTTCGAATCCCCTAAGGGTAAATGCTGAATATGGATCTCCAAATGCTTCCAAACCCACTCGAATTTCTGAACAGAGGCAGAGGATGTCTAAGGGACAATATTAAGGTCTTATATGAAACATTATTCAGTTTGTGAATTCTATTATAACCCTCTCCCAACAGCTACAAAATCACTAGTTTCGACCTTGGGGGAAATGGCATTAAATATTCTTCAAATGGTATTAAACTGATCAAAATGACTCCAAATGCTTAAGTACTGAACATGAAACTTGTGAATCTCATAAATTAAATTCCATTAATCATAAATACATTAGAGTAATGATGTTCCATTCGAATACATCAATACATCATTGCTACACATCAAGATACTGGGGAAATGGCACCATTATAATTAAAAAATAGATTTATACATTTTCACTTGGAATCTCGACCTGAAACTTTTTGAATATGAAGAATAGAGTATTTAATTTATATTACAAAAGAAATGGGGCATTATAAGCTCCCCCAAAGTGTATAATAGCTCACCAAGTGCGCAATTCCTCAAAAATCATGAATATGCCAAGAAATAGAAGAATGGTTGTAGAAGCAAGATGAAAGAGAGGTGACCATGATATTCCTTGTAGCTTAAACCTGTAACAAAAGAATCCATTAAATCTCCAAATTAAAGGTCTGAATGGCCTTTCCAATTACCAACTAGGATGATAATCTTTCACCCTCGAAATTGGTGCTAAGGCAAGTAGAGTAGCACTCCACTAGCTCTTCTCTTCGAAATGCAAAATGCAAATTCTAAAATGATCAAAAGTTGTTATTCTTATTTTTTCATGACTTTTATAAACTTCTAAGGTCCTCCATGGGTCGAATTCCTTCCAAGAGCTTCATTCCAACTCAAGTTGGGAAGAGATTCCCAAGTATGCCACTTGTCCTTCCAATTCTAGCCCTCTCCTTCCCCAAATTCGAATTGGTGTCTCTTTGAATGCCCTAACTCACTTGAGCACCCTCTTGGAGGCTATTTTTATCCTTGACATGTCATATATGTCATATGTCATCCTTCAAGTTTGATTTGTGTCATAGCATCTTCATCATTGTTGTCATAGAGCTAGGGAATCTAGCCCAAGTGTCCCACTAGCTCCAAATTGCCTCTTCCTCTTCCATGGGAGTTACTCTTCCTCTACATTTCGACCTCATTGACTCATGCCAATTATTATTCCCTTCCAAATCATCCCAATAACATTGGACTTCTCATGGATTCGAATTGACAAGAGGAGGATGCCATGTGGCAGAGAAAATCTAGCTTGTGTGGGTCCCACTTCCTCCATGTGTCTTCATGATCAAATGCCAATTTGATTTTCACTTGTATATATTTATTTATATCATTTATTAAATATTTATGTTATTCTAATGTCCACACATAATTTATTATCCCTATTGTTTCAAATCCCAATGCTTCCACCCCCCAACCTAGGGAACTAGTAATTTTTCCTCCATGGCAATTATTTGACCCTTAACATCAATTTGACAAACTCTCATGAATATGGCCAATGGGTTTAGGACATTATGAACCAATGCAAAATTTGGGACATGACAAATCCTCACTTCCCAATATTGCTTGTCCTAAAGCAATTTCAAACATGGGTGTTGAAGAACCTGCTTTATGTATAATTCTTTGAAGTTGCCACTAAGTTTCCCAACTTTGAGTCTTCGAAATTCCATGAAGATTTTAGAGAGAAGCCACCTTGATTTCTGCTCCATTACTTTGATTAAAATCAATTTATTAAGTGGGGAATCCATCCCCCATACTACTTGTTTCCCCAAAATATTGAAACCAATGAGACTAAGAATTATCCCAGGGTCCCATTGCTTGTATTGCACTCCAACAATTTAGAGTGCTCTCCAACTCATACCATCAGATAAGAGAGTTCATGGATCCCATTTTCTTGTATGCATTCTTCCAAACATCATGAGTACAAAATATATATCATCAAAGTACATAACAACATAATGAAAATGTACATCAAGAAGATGCCTCATCAGAGAATCATGAAAGTGCTTATACCTCCAGGAAAGTAGACCACCATTTTCCAAGTGCATACAAGCATCGAGTAACCAATCAAATATGATCCAATGACATAGGTGAGGATCCCATGTCCTATAATGCTGCTCCAAAAGGATGTGATATGCATCAAAATATTTATCCATGTATTCTTTCATCCAAGAAGTGAATGAAGAATCTCCACTAAAATTTGAATCAATTAATGAGCAAAAAAACAAGGAGATTCCAAATGACTCAAAGAAGTCTCACCCATACATCCATGAATGTGAGAATCATAAAGATATAACAAAGTATGTGGCTGCGAACAAACATTTTCTCCAATCATAAGTCTATTCACCCAAGTGTTGGATGAAGTTGCTCCAATATCAAATGAACAAAGTGTTGAGCAAGAAAAACCATGAGTCTTCAAGTGACTCAAATGCATATCATAGGTTCATCCAGGTAAATGTGCATCATCATAAGGTAACAAAGGATGCTGTTGAAAATGTGAATTTGAATGTGCTCCAACCATGTCATCATAAAAAGTAAATCTAGGAGTTCCATACTCCTCATGTGGCACCATAAAAAAGAACCCTTTCACCCATACTTCATTGAGACTAATGCTGCAATAAATGTAGTTGTGGGATGTAGGAGAATGAACTAACTCACCCAAATGTTAAAAAAGTGTAGAAGTTTCATCACGGGAAGGATCCATATGGGTAGTATTATGTAGCTCCTTCAAAAGTGTGAAACCTTTGTTGTCGATTAGTTCCAAGGTAGAGGAATCACGCTATTCTTTAAAAATTGCATAACCTTCATCAAGAGACAATTCAAGTTCCTCTTTCGCCACATCAAGTGTTTGGATTTCTTCAATTTCATCTTCAAACACATCAATCACATTCAAATTTCCACATTTCTCATGATCCACCATGTCATGAGAATCCTCCAAACAATCTACCATTTGACAATCTGAAACATAGGAGGGAAAACAAGTATCTTGCAACTTTTTAAGAAGTTGCTCATTTTAAATTGTGAGCTTATGATTATCCTCATTATTCTTCAAGTATGCATCATGTAACAATTCATTAAGCTCAAACAAATGGTTTCTATCAAAAATCAAAGACATGAAATTACCTTTGATGTGACACATTGCTCTTTGAATCTTCTCCATGTCTTCAAGGAAGGATGTTTCCTCCAATTAAGTATCTCTCCAACAAGAATTTGAGACCAATGCTTGAGTGTCATGGAGAATGCTAAGGGACTCTTGGATCTTCTTTTAATTCATCTTTAAGAACCCTTCAAGAAAATGAGGTTCTTGCAAATGAACCTCCTCATCTTCTTCCTTCTTTCTTGGACCAACTTCATGAAGCTCAAGTGGTGATGGGGAAGTTGATCTTGTTTCTTCTTCAACTGCTACAAGGTCTTCATTTTCATGCTTAAGGGAATTTTGTCTTGCAGTAATACTGTCAAAAGTGGTCTCTATGTCACCAACATAGAGGTGTGAGCACCCATCAGTAGGTACTCCTTCATAGTTCAAGCATCCATCAGTATATGCTCCTTGATTCATGTCCAAGGTAGAATGTGTTTCGAAATGATCTTCAATAATTTCAATAGGATCTTCTCCAAGTTCATGGGATTTATCTTCATCTTTCTCCTTCAAGCAATCTGAAGTACTTTTCCCCTTGGCTTCTTTAATATAAATACATTTGGAATCTCTTTTTGAAGAGTACCCAAGAAGTCTCTTCAAGAGGGAAATACCTGCATTCCCTGAAGATTCAGATTTTTCATTGCTCTTTTCACTCACACACATATGATTTTCTCTCCAAGTTCTTTTACAAGAAGGGCATAAAACTTTCTTCACTAACTCCACATCTTCATTTTTGGGCCTATTTGCAAACACCCAATCAACAAAGTATTCAAAAGAAGGGGCCTTATATGTACTTCTCTTATACAAATAAAGATATGCTTGGTATTGATGGGGCAAGGTTTTATATGTTGCTCTCCATCTTTGTAACTCATTCATAGAATTATCCTTTGATGGTGTGACATACTCATATTTATCATACCTAGGGTCATAATAATAATCTTCATTCCTCCTGAAATTGTAAGAAGTGTTGCATGATGGAACCTCTTTCTCATACCATTCACATTCTCCTTCATATTGTTCACAATCATCTGCATATTCCTCATAAGAATTGTACTCATAGGATTCATCATAAAAGTAAGACATGGCTGCAAATTATTATTAAATGTATGTATTCATCCATAGGTGCAAGTACCATGCTATGATACCAGTGTAATGTCCTTTTTTAAGCAATTTATTAAAATGGCAAAATTTTCACTTTTTTTCCCTAGTTTGACCTTTGACTAGTTTTGATGTCTAGGTCTCCAAGTTTCTCCAAATGCTCCCAAATATTCAGAGAAAGTGTATGAATGATATTAGGACTTGATTATGATGTTCAAGTATGGTTTAGGACCATCAAAATACTTTTGCAAACCCTTTTAATATTCTGGCCAATGTATGGAATTTTACTAGCAATTTGGGGTTCGAATCCCCCTAGGGTAAATGCTGAATATGGCTCTCCAAATGCTTCCAAACCCACTTGAATTTCTGAACAGAGGTAGAAGATGTCTATAGTACAATATTAAGGTCTCATGTGCATCATTATTTAGTTTTTGAAGTCTGTTATAACCCTCTCCCAATAGATACAAAATCACTAGTTTCGACCTTGGGGGAAATGGCGTTAAATCTTCTTCAAATGGTATTAAACTAATCAAAATGAATCCAAATGATTAAGTAATGAACATGAAAGTTGTGCAGATCATAAATTAAATTTAATTAATCATAAATACATCAGAGGAATGATGTTCCATTCGAATACATTAATACATCATTGCTACACCTCAAGATAATCGGGAAATGACACTATTCTTTCATTAAAAATCAGATTTATACATTTCCACTTGGAATCTCGACCTGAACATTTCTGAAGATGAATAAAAGAGTATTAGTAATCATATTAAAAAATAAATGGGGCATTATAATCTCCCCAAAAGAGTACAATAGCTCACCAAGTGCACAATTCCTCAAGGATCATGAATATGCCAAGAAATCGAAGAATGGTTGTAGAAGCAAGTTGAAAGAGAGGTGACCATGATCTGCCATGTATATTGAACCTGTAACAAAAGATTCCATTAAAGATCCAAATGAAAATTCTAAATGGCCTTTCCAATTACCAACTAGGATGGAAATCTTTCACCCTCGAAATTGGTGCTAAGGCAAGTAGAGTAGCACTCCACTAGCTCTCCTCTCCCAAATGCAAAATGCAAATTCTAAAATGATCAAAAGCTACTATTATTATTTGTTCATGAATTTTATAAACTTCTAAGGTCCTCCATGGGTCGAATTCCTTCCAAGAGCTTCATTCCAACTCAAGTTGGGAAGAGATTCCCAAGTATGCCACTTGTCCTTCCAATTCTATCCCTCTCCTAAATTCAAATTGGTGTCTCTTTGGCTACCCTAACTCACTTGAGCGCCCTCTTGGTGGCTATGTTTAGCCCTGACATGTCATATATGCTATATTTCATCTTTCAGGTCTAATTTTTGTCATAGGTGTCATAGCATCTTCATCATTGTTGTCATAGAGCTAGGGAATCTAGCCCAAGTGTACCACTAGCTCCAAATTACCTCTTCATCTTCCATGGGAGTTACTCTTCCTCTACATTTCGACCTCAATGAATCATGCCAAGTATTATTCCCTTCCAAATCATCCCAATAACATTGTACTTCTCATGGATTCGAATTGACAAGAGGAGGATGCCATGTGGCATAGAAAATATAGCTTGTGTGGGTCCCACTTCCTCCATGTGTCTTCATGATCAATAGCCACTTTGATTTTCACTTGTATATATTTATTTAGCTCCTTTATTAAATTTTTATGCTATTATAATGTCCACACATCATTTATTATCCCTCTTGTTTCAAGTCCCAATGCTTCCACCCCCAACCTAGGGAACTAGTAATTTTTCCTCCATGGAAATTATTTGACCCTTAACATCAATTTGAGAAACTCTCATGAATATGTCCAATGGGTTTAGGCCATTGTGAAGCAATGAAAAATTTGGGACATGACACTTAAATCCAAGAAACAGATCCTACACTTGGTCCAATATAAGACCTTATCCCTGACATGTGGCATCCAAGCTAGACAAGTTCCTGGTTCACAGTTCCTTCTTCCTTTCGATCCTCCTACTTCCCACCCATATCCTTGCTTCCAACATATCACACCATAGACCTATTTCTCTCATTGTTGAGGAAGAGCTAGACCTAGGCCCTATTCCCTTTAGGTTCCATCCCTTGACATGGGGAGAGCAAGAGGAGTTTGATGAGATTGTTAGGAAATCCTGGTCATGAGAGGTCAAGGGTCCCCCCTTCTTTGTGTGGGAGTAGAAGATGAGAGAATTTAAGAAAGATATTAAGTTGTGGGAAAAAAACTCTAGAGCCTGAGCTACTCAAAAAAGGAAAATGGCCCAAAAGAGCTAGAAAATATTCATAAATCAATGGAGACTAAAGAAGTGTCAGAGGTAGACTTAAGAGAAAAGGAGAGACTCCAAGAGGATCTTTATAAAAATATCAGAGTAGTAGAGTATTATTAGAGAAAAAAATCTAGAAGCCTTTAGCTGAAGGAAAGAGATAGAAACACCAACTTCTTCTACAACTAGACCCAAATGAGGCTCCATCACAAAGAAGTGAAGGAAATAAAGGATGGCCAAGGAAAATTGACCCAAAAATTTCAAGAAATTAAAGAGGTGACATTAAACTACTTTAGAGAGTTGTAGCATGAGGAGGGAGAAGAAAGAGAAGAATCCCAACATGAATCCATGCTTCACATTCCTCACCTCATCTTAGTAGACACTAACTCAAGGGTAACCAAGGAGATATATAAAGAGGAAATCAGGGCAGTCATCCGGGAAATGGAATAAAAAAAATCTCCTAGACTGGATGGTTTCTCAATCCATGTCTATAGGCTATGTTGTATTATTATAAAAAGGTATCTTAAGAGAATGTTGGACTATGCTCAAAGGAAACCTCAACAGGGAGGAGAAATCAACTCCTCCTTTCTATCCCTCATCCCCGAAGAGTCCAACCTATCCTCATTTTCCCATTTCCACCCAATATACCTCTACAATGTATCGTACAATATTTTCACCAAAATACTCTCTTCTAGTCTCAAACAAGACCTTCCCTCCATCATTTCGAGTAATCAAGATGGTTTCATTAAGAAAAGAAAAATCATTGATAACATTGTGCTTGTCCAAGATGTCATTCACTCTAGCAGACAGAGAAAAGAAAAATGAATGATCATAAAATTATATAGGGTGAATGCATTCAACAAATTTAAACACCAATTTCTCTTTTTTTTGGAAAAAATTGGTTTCAATAGGAAATTCATATCATGGATAAATGCATGTATAGGGAAACCTTGGATAAGGCCCTCAATAAATGGGGGAGGCACTAGATTGTTTCAAGCTTCCAAGGGATTGTGGAAAGGATTCCCTCTCTCCCCTATCCTTTATATCCTTATAGAGGATTCATTAAGTAGATGGATAGAGATAGCAAGGGTGGAAGGATGCATCTTAGGGATAAAGTTAGTAGGGAAGGTGAAATACATAAACCACTCCCAATTTGTAGATGATGCCATTTTAACGGGGGGGTCTTCCCTGATCATGTGGCTAAAAGACTCAAAATGATTTTAGCTTCATTTTGTAGAGCTTCGGGGAGTAAAGTAAACAATACAAAGAGTAGCAATTATGGGTGGAATGTGGACCACATGTCTCTCTTAGCAATCTCTCGGAGGCTAGGTTTTTAGGTCCAGAGAACATGGGATCATTTTCAGTATCTAGGAGTCCAAATCACGAAGGAAAGATAATCAAGGGAAGTCTGAAAAAAAAATTGGACAAAATAAAGAAGAAATTGAATCAGGGTGAATTTGCAAAGATGGGTGTCTATTTGGTCAGAATCGCATCGCGAAATTCATATTAAACACTTTTTCTGTTGAACTATTTTTCTGTCGAAACTATTTTTCAGTCGAACTATTTTTCGGCCTGTTTAAGAATGGCCAAAAAATTATTTGATCCAATGGCTGATTTTTTTATTATTATTAAATCTAACGGTCAAATATTGAAAAACAAAATTGGGCAAAAAGTTAAACAAATTTTCTGTTGAACTATTGTTTGGCCGAAAACCTATTAATACTGAAAAATGGAAGGTTTTCAGGTTTCTCCAATTTGAGAAGGAAAAACCGATATACAGTACTACAAAGCGACTGTCGGAGTTGATACCATTAGTTTTGTCATTGAATCTACTTTCAGTAGGTATACATTTTGTTGTATTTAGTTGAGATATGATATCTTTAATTAAGTTTTTGTTAACATGTGTCTATTTTGGTTTCATTGTTTTCAAAATGCAGTGAAATGAAAATTCTATAACTTAAACAATACACAATGAAAAAAATTGAAAAAAATATGGGGCACCTCAGTGGAGTTTGTACTTCAAAAGGGTACTCTTAGATGTTTTAGTTTGAGTGTAAATTGAGAAAAATGTCCACTCAAAATAAACATGTTGATATTTGACAAGTTTTGTGCAACGATCCAATTAAAATTTTTATAATAATTAATATATTCATCCATTGGATACAAAATTATAGTCATGCACTACTACACTCTGTATAGATTGTCATAGCATATTTTGTTTTTAAAAAACACAAGATTAACAATGAGTTCATGCGACTCAAAAACATGACTATTTATTAGTCCTTTCATTTTATAAGAACATACTGTCAAACATTTACTAAATTGACAAATCAAATATCAATAAAAAAATTTGAAAAAATAATGAATAGAAATCTAATGCAATTCTATAAAAGTTTTGTTTTTATTGAAAAGTAAAATTCTAAACAAAAATATAACTTTTGTTTGCCCGAAGTTGAGAAACCTGGGAAAAAAAAATTATTTTCTCATAGGACCCCCCAAAATAGACACCCATATTCGTGGATTCACCCATCAGTGGTTTAATCTTGCAGGGAGTGTGACTCTTATCAAATTATTCCTTTCATCCCTACCTCTATTCATCTTATCAATCCTCCAGGCTCTAAAAATCATTCATCGGAATATCAACAAGGAAATAAAATCCTTCCTTTGGAAAGGAGGGAAGCAAAACGAAGGAAGGATCCTACTTATAAGTTGGAACATGGTTAAAATTCTAGTAAATAAGGGAGTACTGCAAATTAGATATTTAAATAACGTATCCCTTGGGAAAAATTGTCTCTAAAGGAAAGGATTCGATGAAAGAAGTTATTCAAAAGAAGTATATGAGGGGGAATAGAATTAGAATCCTAGATCAACCTCCTCAAGTAAAGAAGGGAACCGGATTTTGGAATCTTTGCATGAAGGCCCAGAATTGTTTCCAGCAACAATTATTCTGGATTGAAGGTAATGGTAAAAAATCATGTGGGAAGATCACATTCTTATGACACCCCACTAGGCTCCCTTACAAAGATGAACAATCTTCAAAGATGGATGAAGAGCCAGGGAATAGAAAAATTGGGAGACATTTTCACATGGGAACACATCTTATGGAATGAGTGGGCACAATTAAGTCCCTCGAATCACCTCCTCATGTTGCTAAACATCATGTTCCATAATTTAAAAGAAAAATCCTTGATAACTAGGATAGATCAGGATGTAAGAGGATAGGGAAGGAAATATGTACACTATTCAATAAAGAAAAGGTATAAAGCCCTACTATATAAGCATCCCACTGCTAGTTGCACCTCGTTATTGGATGGAGTCTGGGAAGATAATGCCCTACCAAAAATTAATTTCTTCTGTTGGATTACAACTCATGGAAAATTTTTAATAGGGGAGAATCTCAAAAGAAGAGGCATTATGGGGTCATCCCGATGTGTACTATCTAGAGACAATGAATAATCCATATGTCATCTATTTATCGAGTGCCAATTCTCTAGAGAGATTTGGGAGGAAGCTTTGGGCCCAATAAGCCAATCCTTCTCACAACCCTAGAACCTAGGAATATTCTTCAAATCATGGGGTAAGTCTTATAAAATCTCTTTGAAAGGTAAACCCATGCTAAAATGGTTCTGGATGGCCCTTCCCAAATTTATCTGTTGGAAGATATGGTTGGCTGAGAACCAGATAATATTTTAGGGCATCGCAAGTACTTGTAGACAAGTGGCAAGGAGAGTTATAAAATTGATGACACAATTTTACTAAGTAAGGGGGGTGGTAGAGAAAAATAGGTCGATCTTAATACAAGAGAAGAAAGATTGGATTGACTCCCTAAACTTAAAAGATAGGGTTGGATCATGTTACTCAACATTGAAACCCAAGTAGGACTGGGAGATCCGGCTAAAGGAAACTGAATTTGTTGAATGGAGGAAGCAATAGGTAGGATCCATCCCATTTTTTGACGAAGCAAAGAAAGGTAATATTGGGGCAGCAAGTGTGAGGGGGTGGGGTCATGCATGGCCGAGGAGAAATATTGAATTCAAAATTTGCATGGGGATTAGGAAGATACACAAACAATATGGCATAAATAGTTTCCCTCCTTCAAATGGTGAAAACTCTAGCCAAAGTGAATTTTAAAGATCCTATTATCATTAGAGAATCAGGATCCTGATCAAAGCCTTTATTTCCAACAATCCTACAACAAATCTTAGTATGGAATGCAACTATGCTAGGATAAGGAATATCCTTGAGACCTTGGGACACTATAAATTTTACCATGTTCTATGGAAGAATAATAAGGAATATGACCACCTTGCAAACTTGGCCTCAACCTTGCTAGAAAGTATGTGATGTACCTGCAATAATTAATTAATGCAAATACATGAAATATCAGAAATAATAGAACAGAATCGCTTTTGTATTGATCACGGGCCACTTCGAGGGGGCAACCTCCTTTGAGCAAGCTCAATACAATTAACTTCACGGCGCCTTCAATGACCTCAACACACACTTATATACTAAGTCTATGCCCAATACTATGAGTCAAAACCATGGGACATATAATACTACGAGACGACTTACAAAGCATATGCGTCCAATACTATGGGTCAATACTATGGGCTAATATAAACTACGGATCAACAAATACTACGGGACGACTTACAAAGCATATGCGTCCAACAACAATATACTAACATAGTAAAGAGAAGGGTTGACATAGGTTCCTAACATCCCCTCTCCCTTAAAAAAAGCTTTGTCCTCAAAGCTTTGGTTGGAGAAATTGCTGCAGAATCTGAAGGAGTGGTTCCCCGGTAGCATCCTCGGTTTGCATTTCGGGCCACTGACGCCTTTGGAGTGTCATGGAGGATTGCTTGGAAGGCTGTAGATGAAGAAGAACCCTGTCAGCTGCGTGGAAAATGCGCTCAGAACGGTGCTGATCGGCTTGTTGTTTCAGGCGAATTCTGGCCATGTGAAGATTGTCTTGCAGAATGAGAAGAATCTGATCGCGGTTTCGAAGAACTGAGTCAATTTCCTGAACTGGAGAGCTTCTAAGGGTGTATGGAAGAAGAACAGGCAGTGTTTTTCCATAGACTGCTTCATATGGTGTCCTTTGAGATGTGGTATTGTACCACCAGAGCGCTGCTAGAAAATCCATAGAAATAGTTGGCCAAAGTTGTGTAGGGATGGGAAAGGGTTTGAGCAATCCCGAAAGGAGTGTTGTTTCCCCCTTGTTGACTTGGAAAGTATCATCGTCAGCCACCATCTGTTGAATTGTCATTTCTAGTCCCGACCAAAAGAAGTTACATTGTTCCCGGTCATACATTTTGCAGAACCCAGAGTGCCCTGTTGATGAAGAAGCATGGAGTTCATAGAAGAGATAGCCCTGTTGAACATATTGCAACCAATTTGGAACAAGCAGAGAAAGAGCTGTAAGAGAAACTGGGTCATCAATTGTGCGAGAAGGAGCATCTTCCACCATATTGTCCTTACCCTTCTTGTAAGTGATCACATAGGGAGAACCCATGAGTTGGATAACCCATTGCAGGTGTGGTGGGGAGGAGACCCATTGGTCCAAAAAAATTTCCAGACTCGGGAGATCAGTCTTGATGCAGAAATAATTTCCTAATAGGTATGGCTACCACTTCTGTACTGCATGCAAAATAGCCATCATTTCCTGCTGAGAGGTAGATGTGGCTACATTCTTACCGGAAAGTTCTCTTGAAGGCAGCAAGCGCATTGGTTCATCAAAGATACCTGCATATCTATCCAAGGAAGTAGTGGAGACTGTTGATGGGTGCATCTGAATGGAATTGAGCTGAGCGATGACACCATGTGAATTCTTCTTAAGGATTTTTTCCAGGCGATGTGAACTGATGATGCAGAGAGACCCTGGTTGTAAGCCCATAAATTTGTGTTGTGCCCCATTGACTTTAAACTGCATCCAAAGTTCAGCAAAATCCCATAAGATGGGGCCAAGTGTGCGTAACCATTGAACGCCCAAAACCACATCACATCCGCCTAAGGGCAAGGCAAACATGTCAGAGCGTAGGTTATAATCTTCCATAGAGATACGCACATTGTGACACTTCCCCTTGCAAGGTAAGGTGCCCCCATTGGCAACCATGACTTCAAAGCTGGAGCAAGGATGGACAAAACAATCAGCCTGTTTGGCAATCCGAGGGTCAATGAAGTTATGAGTGCTACCAGAATCAATGAATATGGTAAGAGGGAGCTTCTTGAAGTATCCCCTGACCCGCATTGTTTGTGGGGTGGTGATGCTGGTTACAGCATGGAGAGAGATCTCAGGTGGGTCTTCTTGAAATGGGGTGTCAACATGCGGGTGTTGAATGTCGATCTGATCATCCACTGTATCTGTAACTGCTTCACCAAGTTCTAAGGTAGGCAGAGAATCCACATCCAAGAGATAGAGCTTTTGTTGAACACATCTATGTCCCCGAGTGAATTTCTCATCACAATTATAGCAAAGCCCTTTTTCTCGGCGTGCCTGCATTTCTATTTCAGACAAATGCTTGATAAGAGTTGGTTGAGGAGAAGGCGTGATGGGAGGTCGTTGGGAACCCATATTTCTGAAGGGAACAAGGGTGGGTTTGGAGCATTGTTGAGCTGCAATCTTGTCCTCATCCAGCTTAGCCAACCCTAGGACTTCCATCATTGTGTTGGGACAAAACATTTTGACCTCTGAGCGAATTTCATCCTTGAGACCACTTATAAAACAACTCCTGTAGAATTCATCAGACAATCCTTCTGTGTGATTGACCAATTTCTCAAATTCTGTCTGATACTCTCTCACTGTGCCAATTTGGTGAAGTTTAGTGAGTGCTCCTGTGAAATCATCAAAAGCACTAGGGCCAAATCGTGGCAAAATGAGTTGGCAAAAATCTGTCCAGTTTGGCTCGGGATGAGCTTTGATGTACCAACGGTACCATTGAAGGGATTCCTGTTCCAAATGAAAGGATGCAAGTGGAACTTTCTGGACATCAAAAGTATTATGCAGACTGAAATATTGTTCTGCTCGGTATATCCATCCAGTCGTATCAGTACCATTGAAGCGAGGAAAATCAAGCTTCAGCCCACGAAAGTTGTTGGAAGAAGAGAACCCGGTGGCTGCAAAAGATTCTGGCTGTCGGTTATTGTTCATGGCTGAATGCTGAAGCTGGAGGCTGAGAAATTTTTCATCCAGATCTTGGAGTTTGGTTTGGATGGCTACAAGTGCTTCCTCCATGGTGTTTGCTCCTGCATGGGTGACAACCATAACAAGTTGTTGTTTTTTTTGTTTTTTTTGTTTTTTTTTTTGTTTTTTTTTTTGTTTTTTTTTTTGTTTTTTTTTTTGTTTTTTTTTTTTTCAGAGTCAGACTGGAGTGGCTACGGCTCAAAAGGGATCTGGAACAACGCCGAATGGATTGAAAACGGCTGAATCTGGAACGGCTTGCAAATGGATCTGAAACGGCGTAGCAGTGATCAACAATAGTTCAACTGAAAGTAGATATGGACCCCAGGTATGTGCGGCTTCCTAACAGTTCAGGGGTTTCACTCGGCCACCAATGCTGTCTGACGGCTTGCGTATTGGGGCAGTACCCCTCACTCCACGGCTCAGGTAAAACTGATAACCGCTTTGCCACAAACGACAGCTCTTGGTTTACCTCACGGGTGGGAACTAGTCAATCAGGTAGGGGTCGTTGCCCTTTTCGCTGGCAGGTCCTCTCAATGGGCCAGCTACTTCGGGGTTCCTGTGGTACTCCTCACAATGAGTTTTAGGGCTTATGCCCAAGTACTTCCCACAGTTAAGCGGATAGGGATGATTCCCAAATCCGAACCTGCAACAGAAAAAAATTTGGGCAGAAATTCCACCCAATGTTCAAAAACCAGATCTATATTGCTTAGAATCGCTATTATAGCATGTTTCCAGAACTGGAACAACCACTCTGCTTCTACCCATGCAATCGGAATAGAAATCTGGGCACTCGGTCAAAAGATTTTCTCGCCGCAATTTCCGCGGCCGTCACCGAAATTCTGAAAAATTGCTGATTTTAAATCCACGATATCTCCACTTTTAGAACTCCAAATTAGATGATTTTTTTTTTGAAACTGCGTATTTTTGAAAGAGGAATTCAGATATGTAATCAGTTTCTTCTGATTTTGTGCAGAAAGTTTCAGAAATTGATCTGAAAGTTGCCGCCCAAAAAAAAAAAAATTCCCACTTGTGCCAAGGAAAGTGCTCTGATACCAGATGTGATGTACCTGCAATAATTAATTAATGCAAATACATGAAATATCAGAAATAATAGAACAGAATCGCTTTTGTATTGATCACGGGCCACTTCGAGGGGGCAACCTCCTTTGAGCAAGCTCAATACAATTAACTTCACGGCGCCTTCAATGACCTCAACACACACTTATATACTAAGTCTATGCCCAATACTATGAGTCAAAACCATGGGACATATAATACTACGAGACGACTTACAAAGCATATGCGTCCAATACTATGGGTCAATACTATGGGCTAATATAAACTACGAATCAACAAATACTACGGGACGACTTACAAAGCATATGCGTCCAACAACAATATACTAACATAGTAAAGAGAAGGGTTGACATAGGTTCCTAACAAAATACCCTTAAAGATTTCAATGAAGCCAAGAGTTATGCACTGATCCCATAGCTAATTGTTGGTAGCATGGGGAATCGCCACAGTGGAGGATTTTAAAGGGCTCAACCACATTCCAAGGAAGTCAGACATAGGTGTGAGAACATTACCTAGAATGGGTGGGATGGAAGATGTAGCATGCCTCCTACATTTTGCGATGATGTTTCGACATGATAGAGTAGAAGGATAGGTGGCACAGAGCAGATTGACATGAGGCAACACATTTAGGTCTTTAATATAGAAGAAGAGATATATGATTTAGCTTTTGGAAACATCATGGTTTCAGGAGGGAAGGTCAATCAATACGATAGTAAAGGATCATTACTTTTTCAATCTTCTCCCTACCATGCTTGGATGGATACTCGGGCAATCATTCCAAAAGGTGGATAAATGCTTCATAATATGAACAGAATTGGTGGTGAAAAAATTTGTTGTAATTCATAGAATAGGAATGAGTCTCCATTGTGGAAGTGAGAGCAGTGACAATTGTGTTTATTTGGAGTGACGAGAGTGGTTTGGAAAACTTGTGAGTTGACCCCATCCTTCGAGCGAGGTGAATGGTGAGTGAAGGATGGAGTGAGAAGGAAGAGTGTTGTGTCTCCCATGGTATGTGAAGGTTAAATGGTGGCCATAGCAACTTAAGAAGATGGTTTCACAATCTATGACAAGACATTAGGACTATATGCAAGCATTTAGAACAGTGGCAAGAGACTTAGGAGTAGGAAATTCTGGTCGAGAGGGGTGAAAGTAATTACCAGATAGAAATTATGGGATCCAAGTGGAACAATAGTAGGCCAAGACTGAGGCCATGGAGAATAGAGCTACTCAACTAGAAGTGACCATACTATGGAATAATGTCTTGGAAACCCGCATCTCTCAAATGGAAGCAACTTGGTAGATTTGCAGATAAAATGGAATGAGAAGGACACAACTAAAAGCTCTACCTCTCACAAGTCAATTGTGAAGTCCGAGACCTAGGTTATTTGGAAACAAGACTGATGATTGCCAATGTTCTTCAGTGTGTTTTTTTGCTACATAAGTTTGTTAGAATTTACAATTTTCAGTATAGACATTCTAGGATGAATAATAGACATAATTATATACAATATTGGGTTTTAGAAGCCAAGCAAGTTTTTTTGGACTCTCAGGCTTGTTATGGACTCTTAGCCCATGAGCCATGCTGAAACATTTGTAATTTGAAGGATTTCTCCCTCCTCTTTTAGTATAAAATTATATCCATTTTTCATCAAAACAAAATAAAAAAATAAAGAAAGAAGTATGTGGAAGTCCCATTATATTTTTAATGATGAAGTTACTATGCTTTAGATTGGGATGTATATGATGATTACGTTGGTCTAACCTTTAAGCTTTAAAAACATTTAAATAAATTTCATTGAAATGTATTTATTTTTAATTTATTAAAATATTTTTAATTTATATTTTAATTTTAAAAGTTAATTCATATACTGTATTTTTTATTTTTATTAAAATATTTATAATTTACATTTTTTCTTAAAGATGACGATGATGGTTATTAATATTCATTGAGTCTAACTTTGGTTTATGGAATATGAAAAAAATGAATAAAAACATAATTTTCTTTAAAATTTTATTTATGTGCTCGAAAAGCTTTAAGAAAAACATTCTTGGGTCACTATATTTGTGATGAAATTAAGAGTTGGGAAGGTCAATATTGTCGCAAATATTGTGAAATTGTGCTCTAATGTGGGTGTATGTAGTGTAGAAACCCTATTCATATACATATTTTAAAACCTAAGTTAAGACATGTATTTCTTGACAAAATTTCAAACAAAAACTAGTCTATCAAGTATGTATCCATCAATACAAATATAATCAGATAACTAGTAGAAAATAATAACTGTAAGCCATACAAAAGAACATCCACTTACCTAATCAATGGTCTCCTTAACTAATGTTGCATGAATACCTTTTCCTCAAGAATTACCTTCACTATCCGCAACAACATTTTTGGGGATAGATTTCCACCCAACCAACCCATAGAGTTGAGGCCACCATGCTCTCAACAATTAACACTATGCTAGACTAGGTAATACGTTAACTATTTTCTCTATTTCTCTATGAATCTTAATTGCACACTCTCTTCCTCCTTGTCCACCCTATTAACATGTGCACACACACAAAAAAACCAACACAACAAGCAATAAACCCCACTAAGACAATCAATCAAAGTGGATCCCCCGACCTCTTCGTCTTGCCCCATTTTATTACTAAATTCCCATATTTTACCCAATTTTTTAATCATGGATGGGTAAAACACTTGTCATCTATGCACTTAAATTAAATTACAAGAGCATAGTCACTTTTTATTTTTTACATATTAATTTCCCTTTTTACTATTGTTATACTTATATTAATCCTTAAGGTTGTGGTCTTACATACTCCCCCCCTTCAGGAAACTTTCTCCCGAAGTTATAACCCATTAGCGACAAATACAAAGACTTACTCAATCAGTCACACAGATAATAGATAATAAAGATAGATTTTATTATTGTGAAGATGAGAGATTTATATGTGTGGCCATCACATTGAAATCTCTCCCTTGCACTAATATAATCATGGCTCCCTATGTTACAACATGCTCTAGATTAATTCACTAGGTGTCTAATATGAAGTCAATCAACAATTGCATCCTTCTCATTACACACTCAAGCATCAAACAAGTCAATACAGAAAATAAAAGTACAAATCAATTAAACTTCCTCCTTCCTTACTCTCTCCATGAGAATCATACCATCTGCCACCTCCTAATCCTAATTTCCAACCCGGGTTGGTCTTGCTCGCCATGGCATAGGACATCTATTGTAACCTGATCGTAGATCATATAGTAGGCATCGAAAGTTCCCTGGGAAGTTACTGCAACATTTCCACCCTCCCAACTTCTGGTAAATGTGTGGCCTCATTAGAATTTAACCAGAATTTGAGCCCCATGTGGTTACCAGTACCCTGATCATGATATTAGGATCATTATACCCCATGCATCTCGAAAGGTTGTCATGTACTCTTTACGTATTCACACTTAAGGTACCAACCCTAGGCATTGGAATTCTTTCTCCATATGCCTCCCCCCTAGCGAGGATACCTCTAGTCGTGGACTTCCAATAGAAGAGTTAAGAGCGTCTGTCATAGATTTAACTGTTGAGTTTTTTCCCTAACCCATAAGGTGTTTGTAGTAGCCATTCTCATTTGTGGTTATGCCCTCCCAAAAAATCCTGGAATGATTAGCCTCATTAGGCTCTTTGAGTGGATCACCTGAAACAAACTTCAACTCACCACAATTGAATAGTAATTAGTATCTATATCCTCTAAATATTGAGATACCATGAAATAGTTTATGAACCATATGTGCTCATAAAGAATGCTTCGTCACAAGTTAATATTTGCAATAGAATGCATCAGAAGCCATCATTAGGGTAAAATGTGCTTTATAACCAAGTTTTAATTAAACATCTTACTAAATCCCATATGCCATGAGATACCATCATAAAATAAGAAGCCATGATACCATCATGAAATCATTAAGCACCTTATTGAACTAATATGCCATTAACAACATATTATTGTTACACACTATAATCAGTTATCATATGGGATCATAAGTTAACATTTTGCAATAAAATGTATCAAAAAACATAATCATAGAATAATATGTTTCTTTAACTACCAACATGAGTTAATTAAGTGTTCTACTTAATACCAAATCACATGAAATAACAATCCATGATATCATCAAACATCCTACTAATAGGTCATTTATCCATATGAAATAACAACATATCATACACTAGGTATCATATGTCACTAAATACCACAATAAAGCAATAAATTACTATACTAAATATCAACTGAAATATTAAGCATCCAAGAAAGTCTCACATGCCCAAGTGAATAAATCTACTCCAAAGATAAGGAAACTTGCGTTGCATTGCAACCTTGAATTACTATTAAATTTTACATTCCTAGGTTGTCTTAGTTCAATTTCCCATGCATGTTTAAGCTTGGGAAACTATAAACCTATGCATGACGTGGGTATGCAGGCTATTGTCTACCTTTTTCACTCTCGGTGCTGCCTTTCCATTTTTTTATTATCTAAATATAAGCTTCAACAGCATTCAATACTGATATGTAAAATAAGTTAATATTCTAAGTTGATATAAATTTTATATTATACTTATATTTGAAATAATAAAACATTTTTAAAATATTTGAGTATGTTAAATTTATTTTTATAATGAAAATTATAATTTACTAATAAAAATTTGGAATTTTATAAAGAATCTAGAATTGAATTTTTTTTTAAGAAAGGACAAAGTAGCAACAACCATTGTCATCTCAACGTGCATAATCAGTGTTCACATCAACATACACCAACTCAATAACTCTTCACCATTTTCAACCGTAGAACATAACTCTGTTTAACCTGCATATAAGTATTGATCGCGACACAAGTAAAAGTATTGTGGGATAGTACAATGTAATTGATTTTTTTTTAACTGTAAAGAAGGTGACTTGTTTTTAATAATGAATTGCGACACATTTTTTGGAGAATAAAGAAAAATGAAGAACTGTAGTTCAATAATATATTTAATTTATGTTTGTTTAAGGTTTGATAACTAATTAACTATGTAGCACGGGAACTGTTTCTGGTTTTTAGGAAAATTGTTCTTAAAGTTACGACGTTCTAAGAAATTTGTAGGAACCTTTCCCAATCGAGCAGGAATTGTTCCAGATGGTTGGGAACTTTTACCCTCTAAAATCAAGAACTTGGGGACTTTTTCTTGTGTGTTACCTTTACTGGGAGCTTCCACACATTCATGATCGCCATGTAGGTTGTTAACGACATTCCTATTTCCTCGCAACCATACTTTTACATGGTTGAGTCAGAATTTATTCTCTAGAAAACTAAGTTGCATTAAAAGTCTTTTTTGTGCTACCTTGTCAAGTTGGTGCAGTCCTCCCTACAAAGAATTGCAGTTGCCACTACTCAATAATAAATGTAACATAAATGGGGTTGTATGATACAATGTATGGAATACCAAAGTTCATAAATGGGGTTGTATGACACAATGTATGGAATGATAATGAATTTCGAAAGCATGAAGTGGAAAAATAAGAATCTGAATAAAGATAATTATTTATTGTAAAAAGAGAAAGCAAATCATCAAAATAAATGAAAGAAATAAAGAAATCAGTTCATCAAGATCGATCTCTACATTACAATTCTTCGGAAGAAATATCTCTTCATCAAAATTATATAGTCATTGTATTTTATTTTTAATTTTATGCATAGCCACAAGGGATTTAACCCCGAGACCTTTTACTTATAACTCACAGCTCTCAACCACTTGAGCTAACCCACCAAAGTAACACTTAACTTGATACCTATCGAAAAATATATTATCAAATACTTACCATAAAATATTTATGTCATCGATAAATATTCTATGTATAAAATTATCAAACATATTATCCATTGTAATGGTGCTTTTCAATAGTACTTATTCCACTTGGACTCTATTTTATTATTTTGGAATGAGCTTTTGATTTCCAAGATATGGGTAGTGGGTTACAAGTTAAGGGTTAATGTCTTTATGTCTTTATGGGTTAGGTGTTTGTACGTTATAAATGGTTATTGTGTCAGTAGTTATGGTTTTATGTGTATGGGGTTAGTATGAATGTTTAGTGGATTGGTGGTTAACTAATTAACATTTTAGTGAGTTATTCTTAGTCAATTAATATTTGGGTAATGGATATGGGGTTAATTAATATTTGGGTAATGGATATGGGGTTAATGTGATAGCACATTAAGTTAGGTTGGGGATTATAAGGTTAGTGGGTTAGTGGCTAATGCATTAGGGGGTTTATGTTAGGAGTTATAGGGGTGTGGTTATGGTTTGGTAAGTTGGGAGTTATTAGATAGTTGGTCATTTTGTTATGCAGTAGGGGTTAGTGATTTATGGAACATTTTTAAAATGGAATTTAGATTTTTTTTTTGTCATGATGGTATATGAATAGGAATAATAATCACAAAGGTGGTTAATTCAAGTTTTTTAACTTACTATGTCAAAGTTATATTCTATAAGGAGATAAAGATGTTAAATACACGTAGACCTTACCTCAGGGTTAGGTATACACTGATGACATTTACCTAAGGTACCATTCATAAAATATAAAATAAATTTATACAAAAGTAACACATTATAGAATAATTTCAGAATTAGTTATTCTAACAAAATAATTTTATGAGTATATCGTTCATTTAATTTCATGTGCTAACTACCTCCCATATATAAAATTGAAAACCAAAATTTTAGTAACATAATTAAATATATATATATATATATATATACTCCTCATTTTAAGATAGAAGAATGTAGATGGAGATCGAGTGTGTGAATGATGGAAGGGTTCTGATAAGGTTTGACAAGAAGGATATAGTTTCTATAGATTGTGCACAATGTCAATGGCAGGGGGTTGACCCCCCCTCCAATATTGCAAGAAGAAGAGTATTTTCGTAGGTTGGTGGAGGAGCAATGGAAGCAACAACCTTCAGTGGGCTAGGAAAAGTTTGTGAAGAAACTAGATGCAATTTCGAAGGTCTCTTTACCGATGGAAGGCCCACACAAAATTACCATATTGTTATCAGAGAAGTGTTTGGTAGGGATATTTTTAGGATTATGGCTGAATCCGAAGGCTATGGACTTTTGGGTTCAAAAAATTGGAAGCCCCTTGTCAAAGGGGAGTTGCACAAATTCTTTGTCGGAAAATGATTTTTGTGTCTCATTTTGTAGAAAAGGAAGACCGATATATGATCTTTAGAAATGGCCCATACTTTATAATGCCAAGAGGGTTATATATGAAAAATGGTCCTCAGATTCTGATTCTACCTAGGATATTCCTTCAACAGTTCTAGTTTGGGTTCGACTTCTTCATCTTCTAATCCACTGCTGGAATAATGAATCGATGATGGCTGTTGGAAATATCCTCGACAAATACATAGAACTCATAGAGATAAACGATCAGTTCTATTGTGTGAGGATATGTGTAGAGGTGGGTCTCCCTCAAGCGATAAAAATTAAGGTCAATAACTGAGAACATATAAAACAATTGTATTATGTGAAAATCCTATTTAAATGTCATATATCCCATGAATATGGTCATTTCACGAAGAACTATTCCAAAAAAAAGTCGTATTAAGAGGAACCGAATCCTTGGGGCATTCGGTTATACCATACTCCAACACACTCCTCTGATGTAACTCGAGGGAATTGAAAATGGGACCTAAGCTCTGATACCATGTAAGGTTTGTCATTACACAAAAACCTGCAGATATTGGTAAACTTTCCAAACAAAGCACATAGTCCCATTATCATAGTGTGGTTATTAGTCCACATTATATTCTCATAGGTGCAGTGGTTATACCATACTCTAACACCCTCTCTCCGACATAACTCAGGGGAATTGAAACTGGGACCTAAGATCTTCTACCATGTAAGGTTTGTTGATACACCAAAACATGCAGATGTTAGTAAACTTTCCAAACCAAGGACATAGTCCCATGATCCGAGTGTAGATATTAGTCCACATTATAATCTCAGAGGTGCGATAGTTATACCATACTCCAACACTCAGACATCTGAAGGTTAAAGAATTAGATGTTGTTACTCAAACATTTGATAATGAATCCAAGAAAATGAATACTTTGAACAAATAGTTCCTTGAATATTTGTATAGTTGAATTTGGTAATTTTGGTCACTTTCTTGCAAAAACCATTTTTAAGCAAGGTCATACAGTTTTTTATTATTCTATAAAGGATCATGGGGAGATTGCTTAGTAGATGGGAGTTTCTTTCTTCAAGGATGCATAATATTTTTGTGAAGAACATCATGATTTTATATTGTTATGTTTATGTGTTATATCGACAGTCAATAAACAACATAGGCAATAAAAAAAAAAAAAAAATGTGATTAGATAAGGATAATTTTTTTTCAATTCCTTTTATTCGCATTCCACATACATTTTAAGCTATAATCTAATATCAATAATACTAAAACCTTTCCATTAATAGGAAACAAGGATCTCTATATGAATTAGGGTTTCAACTTCATGACCAAATCCACAAGGATGAAAATAAAAATAATTTAAGTGTTTAATGAAAAGACAAGTCAGAGATAACCTGTCAACATCTTATTCAAATAGGGATAACTGTTTAGAAACTTGTTCTTCCTCACGAGCACCTTAAGAATAATAAAAAATGAAAATGAAACCATGTTCCTTACAATGAAAACACATAAATTTGGGAAAGCATTATTCTTATAGATTTGTGTAGGTTGAGATGGCATGCAATAGATTTAAACTATATATTTTTTATAGACAATTCAAGACTACATGTTTCCTATAAAGCCATGATATATTGTGGAGACTTGAAGCTTGCATCTAAAGACAAGCCCCTTCATATAAAACCCGAACATAAATAAGCCCCAACGGATAGCTCAAGGCTAGTTCATAATCATTGATGCTCTACTTTACATTGGGTACCATCATTAGAACAATAAGCAGTGACTTTCCAAGGAGTTATTTCTGTTGAAATTTGGTTGAGCTTTGATCTTTAACTCTTTTAGATGCAGAGAATTGAAGAAATGAGACAATTCAATCCATGAAATTCATACAACTATAACACAAGATATACCCTGGGGAAAATACTCAAAATTATGAGAACAAAAACCCCAACAATTCTTCTCAGTATAATATAATGGATAATAGAGAATGATTTATTTTACAACATAGCAGATTGCTTTCGAAAGATAAGAGATCACGAAACTTCTTGGTGAAGATACAGAAGAAATAGAGAAGAGATATCAATCGGATGTGTTCCCAACACAACAATAACAAGCATGAACAATACCCTGCACAAAGAGAAGCGCCTTTCCTTTAATGGAGAAGAGAATTCAGTTCACACTGGATTCATCAATCCTGTATAACAAATTTATAAATTCTTCTCTTCTATTTTTAACTTCTAACTTCAGGATGAAATCACCCTCAAACTAGATGCATTAATCTTGCATGCAGAGGTGTGCCCCACTTCTCATGCAGTGATTTATCTCATTGAGCTGTCACTTAGGATAAACTCGCCTCTTAACTGAAAGCTTTCCCACTTAGTTAGGTGGATAACTTAAGTGTCGACCTGCAAGTGTCACAAATCATGTGTCATCTTTTAGTTTAACATAAGTGTCTTCATGCAATCACACTTAGTTAACTAGATCTTCTTTGTTGTCACTTAGTTAACTCTCTTTAAGTAAAGTGAAAACACTTTAGTTAAATAGTCCTTTTTATTTAACACTTAGTTAACTAAAATCAGGTTGATTGATTTAGTTGAAGTGACCACTGTGAGTTCTTTAGTTAACTGAGGCATATCCTTAACTGATACTTTAACTAAATCATTGATACTTAACTGAAGCTTTATCAATTCGAGTTCTCTTTAATTAGCTGAAGTGTCTGCATGGGCAATTTCAAATTCTCTTGATCTATATGCTTTATCTTTTATTTCTTTATCTCTTATTGCATGGTCAATATGTGCTAACTTTAATTATCCATCACATACATTATACTAAGAAGAATTATCGGATGTTGTGATCATATTATATTATTTCAAACCAAATGATCATATGCTAAAGTAATTCACTTTAGAGGTGATCAATCTCTAAAGGAGACTTAATAACAATATGGTGATCATGGTTAATAATACATCACACAACATTAAATTATTTTAACAAGTAAAGCATGACCTTTATACGGAAGGTCCAACTCTATATGGGAGGTCCATCCAATGGACACCTTTATACAGAAGGTTCACATGATAATCATGACTTGGCACACACAAGTCTAGAGGCTTGTCCAACAAAACTTTACAACATCATTACTTTGATCAATTACCTCTATACGGGAAGAATAACCTTTACACGAAAGGAAATCAAGGTTCTCACCTCTATACGAGAGGATCAATCTTGGCTACACAAGATTGGTTTGGAGAATGTCTCCTAATGCTATATATTTAACAATTTCCAAGGGAAAAACCTAGCACCAATTATACAAGAACATTCTGCAATATCTTCCTTTGAACATTGGGATTATCGAGAGACACTGAGGAAACATTACAATTTTTTACACTGTAATTGGGGTGTTTAATTGCAAATGTAACCAATGGAAAATGGATCGTTTGGAAGAAGTAACTGATAGTAAATGAAGAATTGTCATTTATTAACTCCATGCAGTTGGTAGTAAATGCATGTAGCTTCTAGCATACCGGTAACATAGTACCAATAACATGGGAAAATTTCTCTATTGGTGGTGCATGAGTGAATTAGTGGTACAAATGAAGATGAAATGTTTAAAATATTGAATTATAATTGTCGGTGCTACAACCACTAGTTTGGGTTATGGATACTCATGAAACCTACCTTCAATATAAAAGGCCAAATTATTAATGGCAATCTAATTTGTTCCTTTAAATTAAGGACAAATCTCCTTATTTTAATTTCAAGTAGGATTAAGCAATGAGTTCAAGCCGATTATTCGAAGGATTGAAGTAGACAACACTTCACCTCATGGATAGAGCCTCCTCGTTGAAATATCATAGACGTTCACCACTCCCTGGCCATGTAATTTTTTATAGAAAGTTCTTAGGTGAAACATGAGATTTTGTACATTTTCAGTTGAAAATCAATTATCATAATTCATGATATATGAATAATTTGTTACTCTACATAACCATTTAATTTTTTTAACTAGTTAACTTCACCTGGAGTATTGCACAAAGTTAGGTTCTTCGATTATTTTGATGAACTCTCTTGACAAAAATCCTATCGTCCGTGGCAATCAACTGATAGCAGAATTCCATATGCTAATGGACTAAATCATATATGCTTGTTTAATCAGAGTGGTATTTATATATCAAATTTTAGACAGAGAAATTGAAATTAGGATGGAACAATTCATGGATTGACAGACATCCTATGAGTTTTATTCTTCCAAAATATTTCCAAGACAATCTTCTTGCTTCTTAAGATTATTGTATTGATAGTTAGATCCCATGGCAGTTAGTGGTCAATCTTTGTGTCTAGCAAAAAAAAAAATGATCTTGACTCACATGTATTGGTCAACATCCTCCATATGAGAAGACCCCTATCTAAGATATAAACAAATAGAAAACTCAGGACTATTGTAGCCTTTCTTTACATTTGAATGTGATATTCTCATCGAATACGTGAGTGGATCTACATGATCATCTGGACAATGAAATATTTACAAGCATGCCATCCATTTAGAGCATTTCTCCACGCTAAATGGTATTGAATATTTCTTGCATGTTTCTTGACACGAACATTTCACGAGTTCTTTGAAATTTGAACCACCCTCCATTTGTTGTTGTTGTCACCTAGAACAGAAAAATGAAGCAACGACTCCAATGTTGTGATCATATATATCACATGCATTAAAGAATAGATTAAAGTACACACTGATTAATCCATCAAGATATAAATATGCCGTTGAACATTCAACCATGTGTATTCATCTTCAAATGGGTATTTATACATAATGGAGATGGTTGGAGCGGTTACACACCCGCTCCAAATAATCAATTGTTATAGTTCCAATTACATAGTAAGTTTATAATAAGATGATGATGACAATTAGGGGCCTAAAGGGTCCCCTCCAACAAAATGCATGACTTCATCAATAGTTAAAAAAATATATGTAATACTTTCCTAAATTAGGAACTATTTATGAATCAATGAATTTTATACCCCTAAAGTGAAACACAAAGGTGTCTTCACTGAGTGGAGTAAATGTAAGGAATGAGTCATTGCTGAGTGGATGGGACAAAGTTTTCATGGTTGTTAGAGATAAGGCTTGAGTTCGTACTACCGAAGATCTCACATGTAGGAAATTTGATAGGAAAGTTGGATCAGTTTCATTGCTATTGGATCTGGTCGATTTAAAATATTTAATGATTAATGTTGGGTATAGTCAAGAGTTAATTGAATCCCTGGAAGAAACATGAAAAACCTCAATGAATTATTTGAGGGAGTTAAGTCAGTACAAGGTGTCATTTTCAAGATATACTCATCGAAATTAATAAAAGTGAATTGTTATAAAAATTGAATGAGGATGCTTGGTTTCTCGAGGAAGGTTTCATTGGGAAGAGTCTTCACCTAACTAATCTTCTCAGAGTACCTAAACATAGAGTTAGCAAGGAGCTTGGTAAAATATCTGGTGTGTTTGAGTATGGTATTGAGGGAAGTCAATATTTCAGGGAGAAGGTTCAAAATAAACAAAAAAAAATGTATTAAAAAGAAGTTGAAGCCTGTAAATCTTGTGCTTGGAGAAGATGTTAAATTGAATGAGGTTGTTATGACCAACGAAATGACGTTGGTAGGTTTTTTTGTTGATCATGGAGTTGGATATGTTGGGGATTAAATATTTTCTAATGGAGTGGGAATGCAAGTTAGGACATGCTCTTGGTTTCTTCACATTGCCGAGGGGTTGGATTGCATTTCAGTTTAATTTTGCTCAAGATGCTACAAAAATTTTCAATGGAGTTTGGAGGTGGGATTCTTGCACCCCCTTCATAAAGATATGGACTCCTCTATTTAATGCTTCGATGGAGAGGAACGATTTAGTTACAGTTTGGGTAAAAAATCCAAATCCTCCATTTGAATTCTGGTCATTGGACATATTCAAAGAAATAGGAAATGTGCTGGGGATATTTGTGGCTGTGGATTCATCTTATTTGAATACGGGTTGGATGAGATTGGCCAAAGTTTCAATGATGTTGGATTTGAGGGAGGATCTTGCAAAGAGCACATTTTTACAGAAAGGGGATTGTATGCACATTTAGACGTTAGATTACCAGGGTGTACCTTTTAAATGTAACATATGCCATGTTTATGGACATCTTGCAAATGATTGTTATGTGAGTTTCAGAACGAATATTTGAGAAGAGAATAAAGCTGTGAAGGATAAGAATAAATCTCCCTAGGATACAATGATGTGGACCTGGGTAAAGAGGAGGCATCCTTACATGAATAGGAGACTAATTGTCGGGAGTTTTAGGATTCACCTCAGTTACTAAATATTATTGGGCCTTTGGATTTGAATTTAATGGATTGCAAAGTAATGCAATTAAAAAATATGAATAAACAAGATGTAGAGGACATTATGGCTAAAGAAGATTTTATTCAAGAGGATTCTTCAAGTGAGTCAATATATGAACCAATTCCCTTAAGTTTTGAACAGTTTCAAGATCTAGATTTTGGACATTGTATGATTTTTTTGTTGGGGTGGTGGGGGATTTTGTAGTGGTGAACGAGAGAAAGAATCTTGATAATTCTCTTTTAATTGATGGGTATGGGAAAAAAATCCTTAACTGAAGGGTTTTTGGTATGAATCTTTTAATGCTTCTTTTGGTAAATTCGTAGTTACTCCAAAGGATATGGTAAAGAAGATTATAAAAGTAAGCTTCTCTCTAGGAAAGGGGAGCATGAGGATATTGTCTCAAAGGGTTTGGGGGGTTCATGTTTGATTTCAAGTAGGATTTTAATTGGAGGTAGAGGTAGAAATGAGGTTAAAAAGGAACAAATAACTTTTAGATATTGAGGAACAACTAGAAATTTGGAATGATATGGAGGGATCAGGTTATATTTAATAGGAAACCAAGAAATCAATGGTGGAGAGGATAAGCACCAGAAGAATATTTTAGAGTATAGGGAAGCTGATTTTCATTTTAAGAGAAGAGCATTATGGTTGGCCAAAGGAGATGAGAATACAAAATTCGTTCATTGATTGAAGATTCACATGCATAATGTAAATTCGATATGGAAAATATCCAATGATTCCAGGGAATATTTTAACTATTTTGAAGGCATTGCAAATGATGGAATAAAACATTTTGACAATCTATTCAAATTAGAGGGTATATATAATCATTGTAGAAGTAGTTAGAATAGCACAGCTTTTCCTCAAGCTTGTCAATGCACAGAATAATCATATTTTGATGGAGGAAGTTACAAGTAAATAAGTTGAGGAGGTTATTCATAACTTTAAACAGGAAAAAGGCCCTGGTATAGATGGGATGTCAGTGGAGTTCTATATTGCTCTATATGATGTGCTATGAAAGGAATTACTCCGGGTGGTCGATGAATCCAGGAAAAGTGGGAAGATTCTTGCAGCATTTAATTCTACATTCATTGCTCTTGTCCCAAAATCATATAATCTAGGCAACTTTGAATATTTTAGACCAATTTCTCTATGCAACACTATTTAAAATATTGTGGCTAAAATTATCTTCGGTAGAAGTATCTTTGCACAACATTTTGGAATTTTTCCAAGTAGGCAGATCCACAAAGTTGTTGGTGTAGTGCAAGAGGGTTTGCATTCCATAAGAGTTAAAAAATTGAGATTGGTAGTCATCAAAATTGACCTTTTGAAAGGATACGATCGGGTGATTTGGGTTTATTTGAGAATGGTAATGAGTTAGGTGGGATTCAACTTGCCCTTTGTCAGATGGGTAATGTGATGCATGTTATCTATATATTTTTTGTGTTGATTAATGGCACACCATTTGATTTTTTTCGTCCAATGTGAGGTATTAGACAAGGCTTTCCACTTGCTCCTTTATTGTTTCTTTTAGTATAAGAAGGAATCAATAGAGGCATTATAGAAGCAAAAAGGATTTGCAGATATAAAGGTTTGAATTTAGGTGGTAATTGTTTGCTTACACATATGATGAGCTTGTCTTTTACCTTCTAATTAACTTAAACGAGTAATTGACAGCTATTCATAAATTATCAACCCGAGGTCATAAAAGACTTATGAGCTACCTGACAAAATATATGCCAAACACTATAATTCTGATGATTTTCAATGCAGGGAAGATTGATGAACTAATGGGACTAGATCAGAAAATGCAACTGTTGGTGAAATGATTCAATTAAATAACACCTAAAGGAAATTATTTAACTTGTTTAACCTAGAAGCATTGTTCTACCAATTACAACAATTTTTCCCAACTATACGACAGAAAGGAAATTGAACAACAAAATCCAATTCTAATTGTTCATTAATTATGCAGAAGATAAATCCTACGAAACCAACAACTAATAATAAATAATTGCAAGGGACTAACCAGAATTAAAAACGTGCTTCTAAACAGTAATAAAAATTCTTAGAAATGCCTACTACAACCCTTCACCACAGTATTATTTCAATCAAGCACCCACAACACATACACTCCCCTGTTATTCAATAATAAGTATAAGGAACAACTGTGACTAATTAATCACTTCACACTTTGAGAACACACACCAATCTGCAATTGACACAAAATCTTTATAAATGCAAACAATTAAGCAAAAACTGACTTGCATAAACAAAGGAAACTCCAAACTACAATAGCACTTGTCGCAAAAAGGGGGGCCTGCCTTCGGAGACATGAGCTGGGAAAGCCACTCACTCACACGAAATTGATCAACACATCCAGAACCAAAAGGAGCAGACGTTATATAATAATGTCTTATTACAGAAAGGTTCAACAATTCTATGCAAGCTTATGGGTAACCTCCACTAGAGAAGATTGCAAGTTTTTATACATCAAAACCCCCAGGAAATATTATGAAATATTATATGGTTACAACCGATTACCAAATAAATTAGCACATATATTTATTCTCCAATAGTTTTCATGAGCCAATTCAGGAGGCTAATATCGTGAAGCGTGGATGCATTTTTAAACTAAAAAATATTTCAAACAAACAGGCGCAATTACTGGATGACTCAATAGATTTCAAATTGTTGAAGAGTTTCTGTGATCGCTGAGTTGGCTGTAGACTGTTGATTCCCAAATTAGCTACAGAACCATGGATTTGTTCCATAGTTTGACCATGATAATGCATAATGACCAGCAGGATCATATAAAATGATCGAGATCCTTCATCGAACATGTACTAGAGGTACTTGTCTTTGTGTATAAACTTGAGACTTATTTGTAATACTTTTATCCGTCCACAACTACTCTGTTCCACAACTATCCTTAGTGCCTCTTTTCACAACCTAAAACTGTAACAACAATGGACCTAGCACATCATTCCTTTAGTAGGAAATTATAGCAGCATAACCCTAACCAAATCACTAGCAAGTGAGAAATACTCAAGGAAAACATGATCAATTCTTACCAGAGCCAAAACTTTTCCAAGTGCAACCAAAAAGAGAGAGTAATGGTATAGGAACTAGTCAAAAATATATAAACGAGACAAAAACAAGAGAATAAAAAGTGCCATATACACAACCCTTCAACATATTTTTTTTGTTGATGGTATTCTTATATTTAGTGATGGTTCGATGAGAGATCTACGAAAACTTTATGATATTTTGGAAATATTTTGTATGGCTACTGGAATGATGGTGAATGAGAATAAATCTATGACAGGTGAAGGGATTGAGGAAGAGGACATGCTTTGGTTCAAGGCCATTTTTAAGTATCCTTCAGAAGATTTTGACGAGGGACTTAAATATTTGGGATTTCATTTAAAACCTACTTCTTATCTTAAAAAAGATTGGAACTGGTTGATAGAAAAATATGAGAGGATAATATCAAAATAGAGCTAAAGATGGATCTCCAAAGGAAGGATGTTGGTTTTGGTGAAAGTTGTATTGGATGAAACTCATGTATTTTGGATGTTCTTACCATGGATTCCAATAGGAGTCTTGGATAAAATCAAGAAATTAAGCTTTTATTTTTTTTGGTTTGGTAGGCTAGATCATTAGGGGACAACATGGGTAAAGTGGCAATCATTAATCAATTTGTAGATAATTTTGCTTCTTCCTTAATGGTGCAAGGGTGGTTAAATGCTCTTCATCTTGGCTTCAGTAGTGGGGACTATATTCAGTGGAGAGATTCCATTGCTAGTATAAAGAGGTATCATGTGTGTCTTTAATGCTGTTAGGACTCTCTTGTTTGGTCAATATATACTCATGGTTCTTATTCGCCCAAAATTGTTTATGAAAAGTTATTATCTGCAAATCATAATGAGGAACTAGTGTGGTGGTGGCAGGCTATTTGGAAATTTCATGAATGTACTCCTAAGGAAAAAATACTAATGTAGTTTATGCTCCGAAATAAATCACTAACATGGGACATGTTGCAAAGAAAGAATCGACATGGGCTTGGAAGATGTTATCTTTGGAAAAGCGAAGAGGAGATGAATCTACATATAATAGTAGATTGTAGCTATGTGCATGAAGCTTGGCAGGAAATTTCACTTTTAATTTGCATAAACTATCGCTTGGATGGTTCAATGGTGGCTGAGTGTGTATGGTTCTAGTCTCATAATATGTCCTTAAGTGACTACATTGCATTGTCATTAATTATATCTTGGAAAATTTGGACAATGGGGAATATGTGCCTTTTTTAGGATAAATTGATTTCTCCTCTCCAATGTGTAGGTCAAAGTATTGCTATTCTCCATTGTTTTCCACATAGAAGTTTGAAAATCACAAGCCGACAGGTGCAAATAGAGGAAATTGATAGGAATGTTCCCTAGGAATTTTTTGATGGAGCGTTGTAGGAAGATCATAATGCTTGTGGAGTGGTAAGAACACTCATCTTGTTAAAATATCATAAGATAAAAGTCAGGCAGGTCTTGGATCAAGCACATATAATTATGTGGAGTTGAGTGCACTCTAGTTATTGCTGGGACTAGAGAAAGAACAAAATATCAAGTGCTTATAGGTTTATGGAGATTCGATGCTTACTATTAAATGGATAAGAGAAGACTAGTTGTGTAGGAATATATATTTGATGCAGCTTTTGGAGAGAATCAAAGGGTTAAAATCTAATATGGAGAGGATTACCTTCAACCATGTTTATAGAGAACGAAATTTTGAAGTTGATGAATTAACAATGGGGTATCCATGCAGTGTGGTTGTGGGTTCATAATGGACGAAGTTACTAGAAATGTAGTGAAGTATTATCAGGCTCCATTTCATTAACTTTAGGGAAAGTTCCAATAGATGGTAAGATAACGATTTTAAGTATGTTGAGTTCTACAGGATCTCATCTTGAGATATGGTGATTCCATATTAATGTGTAGATCCAATAAATGTTTTTTTTGGGTGCTTTTAGATATATATTACTATGAATTTGCAATTGATGTTTTTGGACTTTTGGAATCTTTGGATAGATGTATCTGAACCATTGTTGAGTCTTTGGATAGATGTATCTGGACCATGGTTGAGTCTTTGGATAAATGTATCTGAACCATGGTTTTATAACATATGAAGAATGCAACTTGTTTTATTATTAAATAACATTTTGGATAGATGTATCTAAACCATGGTTGGGTCTTTGGATAGATGTATCTTAACCATGGTTTTATAACATTGTGTTTTTTTCTCTCCCGGAAAAACTCCATTATTACATTTCTATCATAAGTTACAAGCATGACTCAAAAACGTAACTCCATTATTACATTTCTATCATAAGTTACAAGCATGACTCAAAAACGTAACTCCATTATTACATTTCTATCATAATTTATAAGCATGACTCAACAAAGTGTTGTTTGGAGTTTAATTATTTTGTCTTTCATGTGTCATGATAGCTAATTATGTAATCTCTTATGTTACATGCCATTGTTTTTCATGTGTCATGATAGCTCATTATGCAATCTCTTATGTTACATGCCATTGTTTTTCATGTGTCATGATAACTCATTATGAAATCTCTTATGACACATTATATGTTAGTTAGTCATAATGATATGATAATATTAGTTAATTAAAGGTTATCTAAATATGAAAACATGATATTTTACAATAACCCACACGTAATATTTTAATAAAGAAGGTACCTTTTTTTCAATGATTAATTTGCTTTATCTTAAAATCAACATAAACTTACATAAGTCGATACACTAAATCAACCTTAAGAAAGGCATCTCACTCAAAATACCTCTATCTGTGAGCCCTTGCTTATCCGCATACTGGACGAAGTTTCCATCGAAAACGATTCAGAGAACATGGTTCTGTACGAGATTCTCAAAGAGGGGGCATTAAAACTAACAGGGTTTGAAGGATAGGATTAGACGAAGGACAAGACTTAAAAGAAGATATATGTCAAATATATGTTTTTTTTTTTTAAGAATATTCACTTTAATTAAGTTGACTAACAATCTATTGCTCTTGGTTACACCAATATGCGTTAATATCTTAGAATTTTGGGGTGAACTACCATCTATGCTTTTTCATCTATGGACACGGATGAGACAAGTGTACTGTCCAGATTGATTTTATGGCAGCCTTCGAAATTCGAAATAAACAATTATAAATAAAAAAGAATATAAAAATAAATGGTAGCTAATGGATGGATAACTGGTAGCTATGCATGGATAACTCGTAGCTGATGAACGGATAACCAACAATTCATGGTAGATAACTAAAAGAATGTGAGTGTTAGAAAAACAAGATTACAAAGCAATAACAATAAACAAGATGCAAATATAAATCACATAAACACAATACAAGAGAGACACCAATATAAGTGGTTCACCCAATATCGGCTACATCCACAGAGAAATTTCCAGCGCTTTTATTATTATACCATCCAACAAATGAAGGGATATAACCTGTAACACATCCGCTGCAACTTCCACTTCACTCTCTCTCAATCTCTCTTACACAATCATAAAGGTCTTTGCAATGCTACAATACACAACCATATTACAATGTCTTTCTTATAAAGGGGAATTACCATGGGAAAATACCATGGGCTACCCAATACCATGGGCCCGCAAATTATTGGCCAACAAACAACCCAATAAATTTATTTTGAGGGAACTGCCCCTGAACACCCGTGGGGGTCGATGCCCCCTCGCTGGGATGAGTTTATAGTCCAACTGCACATCATATAAAATCGGGGTACAAACACGGCTGAAATAACAACATCTCTAAATCAGGAAGATCAAGCTCCACAACCAACAGTGAGAGAGAAAAAAACATTATAAAAATTAACCGATGGTTGATAAATGGATAAAACGTAGTCTATGTTGGTAGTTGACGTATAATTTCGTGTTGCTTAACTTGTGGTTTATCGGCATTCACCAACCACAAATTAAGTGGTTGTGCTAGTAGATATTAAAAATGATAGTTTTTTTTAATTCCACTTGATTCTTAATTAAACCTCATAAAAAGTATATATATAGATAGCAATTTTTTTTTTATTTTTATTAATTAGTAGATATAGATTACATCAGTTCCTAACTGACAATCTCAAAGGAGATCCAACCGAACCAGAGTTTTACAGATTTATAGCATGTCCTCCATCTCAAAATTAGTGTCCAAAATGATTACTTAGCAGTTTCTAATAAAAAACATTTTGCTTGATTTTACAATTATACAAAAGAGAGGAGCTTCTTTTTCAGATATTCTATTCCTATTAATACATATTTTCTCCCTAGTGCTAAAACTATCTCGATAATTATGCATGCCTATAGGCATAATTACTGATTGAAACTGAGTTATACTAGAAACTTTAACAAACAAAAAAAACCTTTGAGTTTTATGCAAGAAAGAGCTTAATCCGTGGTACCTCTCTTTGCTTCTTATTCATCATCAGATTCAATAATGTATGGTGATTGTGTTGTACTACGGCTCAAGACACTACATGATGATGTTTATGTTGATTTTCCTCATCAGAATGTCCATTTTTTTGTCTAGGAATTTCATCGCTAGCTGCATGCATTTCCATGGTTGAGCAACTTCTTTCAACTCCACTATGTCCTCTTCAATCTTGGTGTTGCGTTGGTCCCTTTCTTCCCAGGATTTTCCAAGAAGGTATTTAATCAACTAGTATGGATACTAGGAGAAATGGTAGATGACCATCCTTCAGCAGGTATCTCTAGAGTCCGCCACCTAATCAACCAGGACTTTAAAGTCGTTGTTGTGTTGGTAGGTTTTGTAACTGTCTCTTATTTTTTTTCTCCTCATGAGTGATATCCTACTTAAAATTTCCGGGGATGCTTTCATGATAATGTCTATCATCCTCTAGTGCTCTACCAAGGGTTATGGTGTGTGGGGTGGTAGTCTTTGTCACCTTTTTTTCCCTTGTTGTTTCCTTTATTTCCCATACCCTTCTCCTAAGATTTCAACCAAGCACCTGGCAGAGAGTAGCTCAAATCAGGTGAGAACCAACTGAGCTTAAACCAACGTAGTATGAGTTGGCCAAACCAAACACCTTGCAAAGAATAGCCTAGACAAGATAAGAGCCAATAGATCCTGAACGAACCTCTTCTTAATAAGCATAACACACAAAGACGAGACCCGTGGAACCTCAACCAACAAATGCGAAACTAAACACTAGTACAAATTCCTCTTAGAGTCTTGGGAAAATAAGTTGGTTAGTGCTTATTCCCAACCATGGCTAAATAACCTTCAGCTGCCTTGAAGGCTATCGTGGCGAAAAAATGAACTATTATTACAATTGGATCTTGGTACTTTGTAATATGAGTCTCAAGCTATGATCATTCTCACACCTGAGTGCCAACCTTCCATGCAAGCACCTCTAACTATAATCTTGTTATCACTCTTGTACTTGTGCACTTATGCTCGCTCGCAATTCATTAACCATCCTTTTGGGTGGTGTTGACATGTGCCCAGCTCCTTATCTATTGGAATATTCTCACCATATTGTTTTGGTCTTGCATGCTTTTCATGCATTTTGCATGCATACCTGTATTCCATGTGGTAGTCTATGCATCCATGCATTCGCAGTTGAGTCTCCTAGCACCTAGTCCTTACTCCCCCCCTCCCCCCCCGAGTTTTTTTTTGGTGATCATTAGCCATCCTATCCACTCAGAGCGCCTTGTTTACATCACTGGAGTTCCAATGCGCCGTCATGCATGATTTTAGGAGTCCACACAGTCAGTTCCATGATTTGGAGTGCCTTGTCCCCTTGATTGCTCAGTTAACTTACTGCAACACCTAGTTTGATTGCTACTAAGCATATGAGTGCCCTTTTTGACCACTAACAGTTATTTATGCGCCCCCTTGGAGTCTCCTCCCCTATTTTGGTGCCCACATGATCTAGTTATGCTCAGTTCTACCTTAGTTAACTGGTCATTCATCCTCGGTGGCCACTAAACCTTATCGGGAGATAGTTCCAAAGCAAACTAAGCCTAGACTTGAGTTGAATTCAAATCCTCCCAAGTGTATTGAATTCATTGTATTGTAACATATTTTGATTTCCAGCTTATGGCTGATTAATGTATCAACAACATTTTTTCATCCGTGTTTTAGTTTTATGAGTGAATTGATCCATGTTTCTTTCTAATTCTTCTCAATAATAACATTGTGAAATTGTGAGGTGTCTTCAAGATCAGTGATCTATCCCCGTGGACTTTCACATGGTATCAGAGCTTTTGAGAGCTTAGGTTGAAAAACTACTTTTAGTAGTACACTAGAAGCCTTTGATTTCCACAGCAAATCCTAGTGCCATTGCATTGAATTTATTGGAGAAATCCTTTGAGGTCTAGCTAGGTGTGAAGGATCTGGATAAAAGTTCCTATTGTCCTAAAGCAGTACTCAGTAGATTCAGAAACAATCCTCCATATATTTTTCCATTGTTTGCAGGTTATTCCATCATCATAAGCATATTCAGTCATCTAGTATGGATATAAATTCGATTCCCAAGCTTAATCGTTTCAATTTCTTTGAATGGAAGGATCAGATGGAGATATTCATGCACAACAGAGGTCTCTACAAGGTGCTAAAGGGCATTGAGCTCAAACCAAATGATGCTACAGATAAGGCCAAGTATCTAAACAATCTTGATGAAGCATATGGATTTATATGCCTAAGCATTTCCAAAGATCTAATATTTCATATCTCTGGTATGAAGACTCCCAAGGAGGTTTGGACAAAGCTCAAATCCTAATTTGGGAAACAAGATAATTTGAGAGCAAATCAATTGGAAAATGAGTTGATCTCACTGATCCTCGACAGTTTCGAATCCATTACATATTTCTTCACAAGATTCAAGAACCTGGTTGTGCACCTAAAACTATGTGGAATTGAGAAGGAAGAAAAGCAACTAATTCTTTCTATTCTTTCAAAATTGGGATTAGACTATTCTGTGTTTGTATCCACCTTCCAAACAACAAAGATTTCCATCCCAAACTAGAAAATTCCCACTGCAGATGCATTCATAAAGTCCCTCACAAAGGAGCAGGACAAATTGGTGCAGATGGGAGTAATAAAACCATCAAGGGATCAAGCTCTTGCTGTAGGAGAAGGAAAGAATGTGAATGGAAAAGGAAAGCACAAGGGTAAGGAGAAGAAAAATTATGAGCAGAAGTCAAAGGAGACTCCCAAACAGTCAAAGGGAACCTCAAATCCAAAGAGAGGCAAGAAAAATTAGAAGGTGAATACCAAATGTCCATACTGTAATAGAGGTTTTCACCCAGAAAGTGCTTGCATGAAGAAGACCATTGATCTCATGGCCTAGCTTCTAGAGAAAAACAACATTCCAGTACTTGCATGTGCTAGAAGAAAAGAAGTTGATCCTAAATCATAGGATAAGAGAGGTGTCATGCACTCATGGATGGAACTTCGAATGTATCCTCCATCATAGATTCTAGAGCCTCTAGATACATGTATACATCCAAGGATCTATTCTCTGAATTCGAACCAACTATTGGACCTTCTATCCTAATGGGAGATGATTATGAAGTTCCTTCAAAAGGGATTGGAAGGATCAATACGGATCATGAATACTTCAATGATGTGCTCTATGTGTCTACCTTGGAAGCTAACCTACTTTCATTTTATCAAATGACCCATACAGGAGTTCCAAAGAAAGTAATTTTTACTCCTAATGTGGTTGAAATATAAGAGATCTCTTCTAGGAATATCATTGCACAAGGAATTGCAGATCACCATTCCAAACTCTATGAGTTATCTCATTTAATTCCTTACTCAAAACAAAGTGCACTTCTTACTCATGCAAATGAAGTGAGCAAACTTTGGCATGAGTGGTTTGGGCATCTCAACTACAAATATTTGCAAGAACTGCACAACCCAAAAATTGTTGAAGGGCTTCCAAACATCAGATTTGCTAAAGGAACCTGTCAAGGTTGCTTGATTGGTATGTTGGGATTTTCCTATACTCCATCCTATTCCTAACAACATTTTCCATTTTTTCATTTTCAGTCATGCATGCATTTTGCATGCAGTCGTGATTTTGCATGCATGCATGCATTCATGATTTTGCATGCATCCCAGTCATCAGTCCCAGCACCTAGCTCTTAGTTAGATAGCCCCAGGAGCTTCTTTCTGATCAGTTTTAGCCCTCCTAGTGCTTAGTGCACCCTCCTTTCACCTACCACTTGTGAAAGTCTGCCTCTCTCACCTACCACTCAGTTGCACTTCAGTTAGTTGAGTTATCTTTATATATTTCCTTGATTTAAGGCTAGATTGACTCTCAACTGACTATATCACTCCGATGGACCTCCAGTGAGACTAGACTACCTATTCTGACTGTAGTTAGCTTCTCATGCGCCCTCCACCGAGCCTCCTTCATTCAGTTAGTGCCTCCATGTGCCATTTACACCTACCACACTCAGTTAGACTTAGTTTCACATCTAGTTGATAGTTACTAGTGCATTGATGACTCCACTAACGATGATCAGGACTTCTAGTTGTGCTTTAATGAAACTCCAATGAGTTGATGATCACTCCATGAAGGCTAATTCGAATTGCCACCTTGGAATTCGAATCCTCTCACCATTGTATTATTTATTTGTCCATATTGTGATTAATGAATTAGTGTATACAAGTTCTACTGTATCATAATTCTGTTGCTCCTTTACATTGCATTGACCACTCTTCTTCTATTTTCCTGCTTAATCTTAATCTTTCTTGTGAGGTATACATCAGCTCTTAGATCTTCTGTGAGGATTTTCACATGGTATCAGAGCATGTTGAGAGTATAGTCTATCTCCATTCTTAAGAATTTTTTTCAATTTATTATCAAGATTTCGAGTGCAGCAGTTTCTGCACTTTTGCAATAGTAGCAGTTGCAACCATTTTCTATTGTTTTTTGCAGGTCTTCTGAAACATCTTCCATGAATTCAGAAGGAATTACTCCTCTTTCTCCATTTAACTATGATGAATGGAAACCACAGAGATAGCACATTTGAAGAGACATGGTCTCTTTGATTATTGTTTTGAAAGAGAGTTCGAATCCTCTTAAGAAGAGAATGACTAGTTAAATGAAGGTGACAGAGCTTTGCAGCCATGTTGTTTACTATGTCTCGTTGCATGGTACACCACTTCCTTTCTGTTGAATCTCCAAAAGAGCTATGGGACCATCTGGATGAAATATTTGGAAAACAGAATGAAGGGATTGGTCCAAACAATTTCTAGAGCAGTCCCATTGTTGCATTCGCCCTCCTTGATGGTCTCTCTGATCATGAATTAGTATCAAACATATCTCATATTGAAGTTGTCCACAAAGAAGAAGAACTTGCAGATTCTACACTCATGCTCCAAATTTCTTCTATTTCAAATTATGTGCCAACTCACACTCTAGAAACTGCAGAGGTTCTTAAATCCCCTCTTGCACAAGAGTTTGTTGGTTTGCATCATGATCTATTGAATGTTTCGGAGGTCAAATCAGCAATTGGAGGTAATGCATTCACTCTCCTGGATCACTCACCTCTTATGTACTACTATATGATCATTTGTACATGCTCTCAGAAGTTTATTGAAGATGTAGGGCATTGCCATTCGCTTGGGATAATTTCTCATGCATTTTATGGTTTTGATCTCACCTCTACTGGTTCAAAGGAGATCTCAAGAAACCATTCATTAAGTCTTGGATCTGATTTAAAATCCAAGAAATTGCTACTTGGGGTAATTTCTCATGCATATCATGGTTTTGATCTCACCTCTAATGGTTCAAAGGAGATCTCAAGAAACCATTCTTCAAGTCTTGGATCTGATTTGGATTCAAAGCATTCACTATCATGTGATGGTTCTTTTGGGCATAATCTCACCTATGATGGTTTGAAGGAGAAAACAAAAGACTATCTACACATTCATGGATTTGATCCTACCTCAGCTGATTCGAATCATAGGTTCTAGGATCATCCTCTTACTTTTGGATTTGTTCTCATCACATTCGATCTAAAGCAAAAGTACAAGCATATGCTTTTTGAGCATGAACCACTTCTTCCCAAGAAGAAGATACCTCTACACATATGACCAAGAATCACACCTGCTTGAGTTTGGAGCATTTATTTTTGGTCTACCCTATAGTCTATTTTGAGGGGGGGTATTTTTCCCATGAGGTTTTCCCCATTTACTCGGTTTATTGATTGTTCTTTATTTTTATTGGGTGCCCTTTGGTCCTAGTTACCAGGGCCCGGGATGGATTAAGGGGGGGTGTTGGGATTTTCCTATACTCTCTCCTAGTCCTAATAGCATTTTCCATTTTTGCATTTTCAGTCATGCATGCATTTTGCATGGAGTCATGATTTTGCATGCATGTATCCCAGTTATCAGTCCCAGCACCTAGCCCTCAGTTAGCTAGCCTCGGGAGCTTCTTTCTGATCAGTTTTATCCCTCCTAGTGCTTAGTGCGCCCTCCTTTCACCTACCACTTGTGAAAGGTGCCCTCTCTCACCTACCACTCAGTTGCACTTCAGTTAGTTGAGTTATCTTTAGATATTTCCTTGATTTAAGGCTAGATTGACTCTCAACTAACTGTATCACTCCGATGGACCTCCAATGAGACTAGACTACCTATTCTGACTCCAATTAGCTCCTCATGCGCCCTCCATTGAGCCTCCTTCATTCAGTTAGTGCCTCCATCTTCTAGTTACACCTACCACACTTAGTTAGACTCAGTTTGACATCTGGTTGACAGTTACTTGTGCATTGATGACTCCACTGACGATGATCAGGACTTCTAGTTGTGCTTTGATGATCACTTCATGAAGGCTAATTCGAATTGCCACATTGGCATTTGAATCCTCTCACCATTGTATTATTTATTTGTCCATATTGTGATTAATGAATTAGTGTGTGATGTTATTCTGCTTCTATCCGAGTTCTACTGTATCATAATTATGTTGCTCCTTTACACTGCATTGACCACTCTTCTTCTATTTTCCTGCTTAATCTTAATCTTTCTTGTGATTTATACATCAGCTCTTAGATTTGCTGTGAGGATTTTCACATGGTAAGCATCCAGAGCATAAGTTTGAAACGGAAAGGCAAAGAGAGGCTCTTCTCCTCTCAGGTTGATTCATAGTGACACATCAGGACCTATTCCTCACCTATCTTTGAATAATGCAAGATACATATTAACATTCATAGATGATTATTCAAGATTCAGTTGGGTATAAGTTTCTAAAGTTGAAATCATAAGTCTTTGAATACTTCAAATATTTTAAAGCTTTTGTAGAAAAATTCATTGATTAGAAGATCAAGGTCCTTTGTACCGACAATGGAGGAGATTATGTGAAGAATGAGTTTCAGTTATTTTGTGCAAATGAAGGTATTGAAATGCAACACACTGTTCCTTAGACACCACAACAGAATGTTGTAGTAGAGAGAAATAACATATGAAAGAGATGGCTACTTGCATGCTTGAGTCTAAAGCATTGGCTCCTAGAATTTGGGCAAAAGTTGTCAACTGTGATGCATACCTCCATAATAGAGTTCCACACAAAGGCCTAAAAGGGAAAACTCTTTTCAAAGCATGGATGGGATACAAGACAGATGTGTCTCATCTAAGAGTCTTTGGTTCCAAAGCTTGGGAAAGGATTCCTTTAGAGAATAGGAGAGCCTTAGAGCCTCAAAGCAAAGAGTGCATATTTGTTAGTTATGCACAGAATGCAAAAGCCTACAAATTGTTGGATCTATATACCATGCAGACCTTCCTTGAAAGAAGTGTTCAGTTTGAAGAACGACCATTGCATGATTCCCACCATGTCGAAGGCTACATCTTACCAACTAATCCACCATATCATGATGATCAAGATAGCGAATTATCCTCTCATGAAAGTTTATATTTTGACTTAGAAAGTGAAGATGAGCGAATTTTAGATCCACAAGAACCTCAAGATCTAGCACCAGAATATCCACCTCCACTTCCAAGGTGGGTTTCCAAGACCGTTGAATCTGTTGGTGATCTTGTTGGAGATCCAAAAGATCCAAGAAGAACCAAATCTGAGTTTCAAAATGCAAGATTTGCACTATCTCATACAGATCCCTTTCTTTCTGATAGATTTTTTTTTATGATTGGATCAGAACCAAAAACCTTCTTTGAGGCCTCGCAAGATCCAAGATGGATATCAACTATGGATAAATAGTACCAATCTCTTCAAAGGAATGAGACTGGGGAGCTTGTTTCTCTCCCTCTTGGAAGGAAGCTTGTTCAATGTAAGTGGGTATACAAAACAAAGATGGGCTCAGATGGAGTAATAAGGAAGTATAAGTCTCGCTTGGTTGCTAAAGGATTCTCACAAGTTCAAGATATTGACTATACAGAGACCTTCTCTCTTGTTGCAAATATGGACTCCATTCGTCTTGTTTTGGCTCTTGCTGCATCCAAGCACTGGTAGGTGCATCACATGGATGTGAATAGTGGTTTTCTTCATGGATATCTAAAGGAGGATATCTACAGGAAGCAACCTGAAGGATACATTGATGATCCATCATTAGTGTGCATATTGAGGAAGTCCTTATATGGGCTCAAGCAGGATCCTCGAGCATGGTATGCTAAGATGGACTCCTTTCTGCTGTCACAAGATTTTCAGAGATGCAACTCTGATTCGAATGTATACATGAGACACGATGGTAACTATCTTCTCCTATTTGTCCTCTATGTTGATGATTTACTGATTATAGGGAGTCTCTTTTCCTACATTAGATATTTCAAAACAACCTTGCACAATTCCTTCTCTATGTCAAATTTGGGACTACTAAAGCAGTTTCTTAGTCTTCAAGTCTCTCATTGTGATTCAGGAATCCAGATTGCACAGTCCAAATATGCATTAGATCTACTTGACAGGTTTCATATGACAGAATGCAAACCAATAACATTTCTTTTTCTTTCAGGTATCTGTCTCGAGCATGGTTCTTATTCACCTTTGGTGGATAGTACCTTATATCGGCAACTGATCCAGAGTATTTTGTTTCTTACACATACTCTCCTTGATCTATCCTATGCAGTGAGTGTTGTCTCCATATACATGCAAGAGCCTCATGAGCTTCACTGGAAGGAGGCCAAAAGGATCTTTCACTATGTGCAAGGGACGAAGACCCATGGTATTCACTATGCAGCTGCCTCTCCATTGAACCTATTTGGGTACACAAATTCAGATTGGAATGGAGACAGCTTAGATCAAAATTCTACATCAGGTTTTTTCTTCATGATTGAATCTGTTCCTATCTGTTGGTCGAGAAAAAATCAGATTTCTCTTGCTCTTTCATCAGCTGAGGCCGAGTACAAAGGTGCAACAATGTATCCACATAGTGCATCTAGTTGTAGGGCATCTTGTGAGAGTTTGGGATTCGCTACAGTACTCCACCAATCATGCACTATGACAATCGGAGTGCTATCAATATTTCCATAGATCTGGTTCTAAGACAAAGAACCAAACACATTGAGATACACATGCATTACATCTGAATATTAGTGCATGATCGTACCATCATACTTCTCTATTGTCCTTCAGAAGAGCATACTTCACATATTTTCACCAAGACCTTTTCAGTGAAAAATTTCACTCATATCCAATCCTTTCTTGGGGTTAGTACTACCTTGGTTGATTAGTATTTTTTACAGTCTATCTTGAGGTTTTTTTCTTCCCACTGTGTTTTCCCTCTTTCCTCATTTTTTTTCTAGATTGTTGTACGATGTGACCTTTGGTCTCAATAACTAGGGCCCTAATTTCCATTTATTTACTTATATTTTTCCTCATAGTCCGACTTAAGGGGGGGTGTTTGAATATTCTCACCATATTATTTTGTTCTTGCACGCATAAATGCATTCCATGCAACACTCCATGCATCCATGCATTGGCGGTTGAGTCTCCTAGCACCTAGTCCTTACTTTCGCCCCCCTAGAACTTCTTTTTGGCCATCACTATCCCTCCTATCCACTTCGAGCGCCTTGTTTACATCATTGGAGTTACAATGCGCCCTCATGCATGATTTTAGGAGTCCACACAGTCAGTTCCATGATTTGGGGCACCTTGTCCCCTTGATTAATCAGTTAACTAAATGTAGCACCTAGTTTGACTGCTACTGAGTATAGGAGAACCCTTTTTGACCACTGACAGTTATTTATGCATCCCCTTGGAGTCTCCTCCCCTATTTAGTTCCCACATGATTCAATTATGCTCAGTTCTACCTTATTTAACTAATCATTCATCATCGGTGGCCACTAAACCTTATCGAGAGATGGTTCCAATGAAAACTAAGCCTAGACTTGAGGTGAATTCGAATCCTCCCAGGTGTATCGAATTCATTCTATTGTAACATATTTTGATTGAAAACTTATGGCTAATTAATGTATCAACAATAGTTTTTCAGCTGTGTTTCAATTTTATGACTGAATTGATCCATGTTTCTTTCAAATTATTCTCAGTAATAACATTGTGAAATTGTGAGGTTTGTTCAAACTCAGTGATCTATCCCTGTGGAATTTCACACTATATTTGGTTGGGATGAACATGTCTCTAATTAACTACTACATGTCATCCTTGTCCTTTTCTGTTTATTGTAGGATTCTCACCCTACTTGGGGGAGAAATATATATATATATATATATGGGTGGGCGAGCAAAGTTTCTCCCCAAAAGTATTGCAACGGGGTCACGCTAGTGGGGATAAAATGAATGTGTGCACGCACCTAAGGAAGCACACACGAGCCATTAGGTTTGGTACCAAACCGAGACACATACGCATTTTTAGCGCGTATGCACTCAAAAGCGCGCACACACTCCTGTTAAGAAAAATAAAAAAATAGGGTAGAGCACGTTCTATTTCCTTCCAATTGGCCAAGCCTCACTCACCTATTGCGTACGTGGAGAAAGAGACCAACATTTTCACCTTTTGCACTCAAAAACTCCCTCAATCCATCCACCAAGTAATCATCAAGTGCATTGGATAGGTAAGATCATTTTTTTTGTCATTTTATTGATTTTTGTTTGTTTATTAAATTTTTAATAATTCCCAAAGTAGTAAAATAATAAAGAATTTTTCAATTGCAGAGTCTAAACCTATACAATGAATGAAAAAAATGTTAACATGGAGTCTGGTGGAACACAAGAAAACACAAATCTTGGAACCAATGAAAACCCTCAACAAAATCAAAAGGCCCAAGAAAATCAAAACCCCCAACAAAATTTCGATGAACATGAATTGAACCATTACGTAAATGAAATGAGAGTGCACACTTGAGAACTAAGAAACGTAGGGGAACCATATCAAGTGTCCCTTGCCACCTCAATTGAGAGCTCAATAGACTCCCTCATCCATGCACATCGCCAATTGACTGACATGAATGCATATAGAGCTAGGATGCGGGAGTATTATTCCACAGACATTTCCAAGGCAGAAATAAAAGTATTGAATATTACAAAGGCCCAATTATACAGTATGTTCACCGATCCAAGAACACAACAACCACTAGAAAATAGAAAGCCATGTGTCTGCATGGATTGTTGTCATTTCCAACCATGGAGGGACAGTTGGATGCATAGGTGGTTCATGGTTTATGATAAACCTCCCTGCAATAATAGGCAGGTTCCATAGTACTTCCTTCGGTAACTGTGGGATGAGTTTGCGCTTGGTTTACATGTCAACTATTTTGACATAATCGAGTTCCAGGGTGTCGGGCTTGACTCTGCCCAAGATCGACCTACTGCCAGGAGGAACCCACAAAGAGGGCCACCAGTTGCTAGGCCCCAACCCCTCTCCCCAACAACCTCAATTACCCCACAAACTTGATCAGATCGAGGGGGGGATGAGGATTGTTGAATGTGGACTCCTTAGACACACCGCCTTTGTAGCAGTGACTACAATGGAGAGACAGGTTGACCCTGATAGAGACTCAGTTGTAGGGATTTCATGACAGATTCAGGATAGACCCATGACTGGTGGTATCCATCCTGGGCCTTCTAGTTTGACAGGGACAATGCCACATCTTTGTCCGCATTGCGAGCACACTTGCCCTGGCCCGATCGAGGGCTGCTATATGGAGCAGGTTAGCACTTTTTTTAATGTGTTTTCAATCATCATTTGATAATTCATAAAGTAATTTTTTAAAGTATTTTTGTTTGAATTAAACTATTATTTCAATGTACAGTTATTTAGAGCTGAGACACTGTCATGGGAGAACGTAGGATCTCCCAATCTGAATGTAGCAATGGAAGCAACAACTAAAATTGTGGCACCTCACACGGAGGTATTTTCAGTACCTCACACAATATTTTTATTACTTATGGAATTTCTATTATTTATGTATTTATATTTATGACATACATGATGATAGTTCGTACAATATTTTTGAATATTTTGATTTCATAAATAATTAATTGTTTAATATGTTCATAACATGCATGCATTTTGGTGTCAATAGTTATGCCCAGACTACGATGATCAGCCATCTCCTCCAGGGATCGATAGATCACCATATACAAAGGTATAATGTGTAGTTAGAAACACACTTTTAATTTGAATTGTTACGACTTACTATGGTTTAATTTGATTTTTGTTTACTAAACTATGATATTACAAATGTATATGCAGGGGCCACCAATAGCTATAGGTGAAATAGTTCCCCGTCCGCATTTTAGTCCCATGTTTCCACCCTCTCCCATGAGTTTCCCCCCTCAATACCATCCATACCCCTCCCTCCGTCCACCCCCTCCCTTCCATCCAGCCTCCCCTCTCCGTCCATACTCCCCCCTCCGTCCATCCTCCCCAATCCATCCATTATCCCCCATTCGTCCACGCCCCCGTCCAAACATCCTCCCCCATTCATCCATGCACCCCCCCCGGTCTATCCATCCTCCCCCATTCGTCCATGCCCCCCCTTCCATCCAGCTCCCCCCCATCGTCCACAACCTCCCTTCTATCCATCCTCCATTTATCCAGGACCTCCCTCCCATTCACCCTCCCTCAACATCCTCCCTAGCCCTTTTGGGTCGATACCCCCTATCGTACAACTGGTAGGTGTTCATCGTCAACAACGTCCTCCTCCACCCCATACCACCATGTCCTCTTCCACCATATATTATCCAGTTCCCTCCACTATTGTGGCAACTAGTATTCCAGTATCTTCCCATGTATCTACAGTGGTTTCACATGTAGTTGTTTCAACTACATCTACGACCCCCCCCATGACTGCATCAGAGCAGGTTGCCAAGCCAACTGCTCCACCTGCTAGCCCTGAAGCCCAATCATGTCCATTGTCGGAGGTGTTCACTATGAGAATAAAGTTAATTTATGAAAATATTTTGATGCATTAATGAAAATTAATTTAAGCAATTATTATTTTTCAATTAAATGATTGTCGTAAATGTTGTAGGTTGGAATTGCTGAGAGGCCCAATAGATCCAGGACACCTGCCTCACGTCTCCCACTCACATCAGCGGTGAGTTATTTAAGATTTGAATTATACATTCATTTTATAAATGTGGTAAATGTTACAAATTCTTGAAAATGATGGTATTTTATATCATTTGTTTTAGATCCTGGAGAGATGGTCTAGTCCTAGACGAAAGAAGACCCGAGATACCAGTAGCTCCAAGAAGAGGAAGATCGATTTTGGAGATGTGCCTGGGAGTGATGGTGGTGGTCACAATGCTTGACACACCATGTTATGTACATTAGCCATGATGTGGCACTTTTGGATACCAGTTTCCATGTACTTTGTATCTACGACACGAGTTGCAATGTAGTTTGGATCTACGACACGAGTTGTCATATTTTGTATAGGGCATGAGTTGCTATCGTATGTACATTGGGAACCATGTTCCACTATTTTCCAGAAAATTTATATGTTTGGACGAGTCTTGTAGCCTTGATGTACATGGATTTTCAGTTATGTGATTTATATCGATGTTGTCTATATTTTTATCTTGTTGTCTCATGATGTATGCAGTTTCCTAATAAAGAACATCATGCTTTTAAAACAAATGGTTGAGTTTGAATGGCTTTTGATATGATTTCCTTCGTTTAGGTTTAAGTGTGAATTTAGATTTAGAATTGACATAATGAATATTATTTCAATTGGTTTATATTATGAAATGTATTTTGATCATAAAATGTCATTCTAATAAGATCCAACTAGTTTGTATACATCACAATGCAAGGATGAAAATTCGATGGTAAAATTCAACACACTGAGTAGTTATTGGAGAAATTTTATGGGGCCCTTGATACACTTTCTCACAAAAAAATTCTTTAAATCCATTTGTGGCATCTTTAAACTGACCCCTTGGAATGCTAGGCGATGAAAATAGTTAGCATGTTTCCCCAAAACAAATTCTAGATAGATTTACCTCAAGAATCATATTGATATTTCTATATTGTTATGAGGTGGCACATTGAAATGCATTCATTCCATAAATTTGTTGTCTTCAATTTTCTATTTTACTAGGCATACAATAATGCAATATTTTGTAAAAGGATATAAACTATGGGATGTCTTGAATGTAAAAATAAATGGATTAAGGGAATGTACTATGGTTTTATCTCATGGATTTGGCAATATGGTAGAATGTACATGTTGGCCTAATCTTTACTAATGTTATGATCATATTAGGTTTTCCATCCATTGAGAAGGTTGTCACAAGTGTACATATCCATCATAGAAAAAATTTCATGCTACAATCAATTTCAAACCACTGAGGGGATGAACATACACCATGCACCCTAAATCTCATGAGGCACCCCAGACATGTTGTAATCACTTTTAGAATAACCAAAAATTCTGCACTCCCCTTTACAAGGAAAGTTTTTACACCGACACTTATCAAATCCCTTTACAACTCGACTAAATCAATTATTTGTAATAAATACTAGTTATGGTCCTAGAATCAACCACGATCATTTGCAACAAAATTGTCAACCATGCCATAACAACATTTCAATCATCTAATAAATAATTAAGTTTCTAAATTAGGTTTCTGGTGCTAGGTACAATGTTTTTCTAGTTGTATGCACCCTTGCTATATAGATGAGAAACTATGCATATATGTCTATAATGATTTGGATTCAAATATATGCACATGAATATATATGTACAATGAAAATGATTTAATTTTTATATGTATTATAATTTAGGAAAGGGATTAGGCTACATAATAGGGTTTCATTGTGATTAGAATACAAACTAGGGTTTACGCTACCAACTAGGGTTTTTAGGCTAGGCTCTCGTGTTTCTAGGCTAGGCTCCAAGATCTAGGGTTACCAACTTAATGTTGAACTCCACTATCATGACATCATTGTCACCAACATCATGCCCACTATCACAAGTGACCATCAAGCCTCGTCATCCTCTTGCTCATGGTGCCACCATCCTCGTCCCCATCAATCATTCATCATCCACCATAAAACTAATTCAATTTGTCTCATTGTCACCATCACCATCCCTATTCTCATGCCCATTATCACCATCGTCATCATTGTGCTCATTGTGCTCATTGTCACCATCATGCTCATTGGAGTCTAGGCCATTTAGCCTCTTCATTTATGTATTTTGGGTCACATATGGATTGCACTTGATTTGTTTTTAGTTGTATGCACCTTTGCTATATACATGTCAGAAACTTTGCATATAAGTGTATACTTATTTGGATTCAAAACTAAGATTTTTAGGCTAGGCTCTGGGGTTTCTAGGCTAGGATCTAGGCTCTAGGTTTATGGGATTATTGTTGAACTCCTTTATCATGACCGTAACAAAAATGTAACCCTCACTTAAGAAAAACCACTTATTAGGCATGGGAAGCTTTTTATACCTTGTTTTAACAATTGCATTAGGAAGTTTCATCAAATATTAGAGGAATGATTCATGTCCTCGGAGGAACACCTTCAAGATTCAAGGTAGAGGCGGGGGGTAAATCCTAGAGGAGGGGGCACATGGTGCTATTTATAAATAGGATCCCAATATAGGAAAGGATTTTGATATGTAATTATTTGTTGTAGCTTGAAATTTTCTAGACTTTATAGGACATTTAGGTCATTTTCACCATAACGCCATCCCCATGTTCATAGTCACCATCCCCATTCTCATTGTGCCACGACCATCATGATTCATCAACACCATGCCCATTGCCACCATTAATGTCACAACCATCCTCCTCATGCCCATGTTTTCACCATCAACACCATTCCCGTTGCTACCATCAATATAACCTCATCCTCATCATGCCCATGTTGTCACCATCGCCATTGAGAGGCATTGTAATTGTTGCACAAAGCACAATTTCATAATCTTGGATACTCGTGGAGAGATTTCTCTTGTGTGATGCTATGGATTTCACAATCCAGATATGTTTTCTTTTGGATGATCGTTCAAGATTTGAGATATTGGCATGTGATATGCATAATATGCTTAGATATGTGCTCATATATGAAAAAATGCAATAACCTATTTGAAGAAATAAACATTTTCAATTCCCATTTTCTTCTCATTAACTTTTGCAATGTTCATTCTATTTTTTATAATAAAATAGAGTTAGATCAAAGAAGATTTTGTAGAAATGATTTTGACAATTCTTCCACTTACATGTGAAAATTTTAAGACCAAATATTGAATGTCACATTTAATTCCACAAATATGTATTTCAAGTAGTTTTTCACTCGGTGGTTCCAAAAGACAAGTGTAAGAAGAAATTCAAAAGACACGATGATAGCGGTGCATCATTTGGGTACAATTGAGCTCCATTAGCTCTATTGAGACCAATAATAGTGGATCATCAAGAAAGGTAATTAGAATTAGGGTTAGGGTGAGGCATATTCAAACTTATAAATGAAATTGTGCTAAGAGCGGATGTGAGGACAAAGGAAACCATAGAAATAGTTGCATACATGTTCTTCTTCTTGAAGGTAATCTAGTTTCATACATGTTCTCCTAATGAAGTATGTATCAACACTTGGGAGCCAAAGAACCCTAAGACATGTCCTATATGGTAGTTTGAAAGCTCCTTTATTGCCCTTGATCGCTAAGTTTGTGCATTTAGGGAATAACTCCTATGTCTCTAAATTACCTTAATTCCCAGTGGTTAACCGAATCCTCTTATATCACCACATAGAGAAGAAATGCACCTAGTAGATGCCAAGTGGTATGGTTCAAGACCTTGTGCATGGTCTCCAAGACATAGAAGCTCCAATACAATTTTTCTAATGTTTCTTACAATTGTCTCTTCATGTTTTGTTGAATTCTTATTGCATTTGGTCCTTCTAAATATGGGTAATTGATGCAATCAAGCACAAAATTTTGACCGCATCAATTTGTACATAAACAACATGCACATATACAAATATATACACATACATATACACATAAGATCATTCACATACACAATAAATAAACCCTAGCTTGCAGAAGGCCATGCCAATCTTTCTTAAGGGGGTCATTATGTTCCAAAGGCTCCCGAGCGAGTGTGGCCATCCTGAACACATCTAGAATGGCCATATGCACCTGTGGGAGCTGACAAAACCCTGTTCCGCTCGTCGGTTTGGGTTTTGTGCCCCCAGAGCAAAACCTCAAAGTTTCCCTGAATGGCCACGAGGTTCCTCGAAAAAATTCCCATAGCACCACAATCGTGACTCTGATCGCGAATCCATTGATTCCAATGGATTCAGAACCTCAGGTTTCATCGAGGCCACCCCCCCCACACCATGCCTTGAAGGCTCAGAAATAGTGCTATTGCGCCATATCAGTAACTAGGGTTTTGGTTAGTGAAGGCCATGCCAATCTTGCTCAATGGGGTCATTTATGATCCAAAGGCTCCCAACCAAGAGTGGCCATTGTGAACACATCCACAATGGCCACATGCATGTGTGGGAGCTGATGGAACCCAAGTACACTCACCATTTTGGGTTACGTGTCCTCGGAGCAAATCCTCAAAGTGTCCCTGAATGGCCACGGGGTTCCTGGCCAAAATTCCCGTAGCACCAAAACCGTGACTCCGATCGCGAATCCGTCGATTCTGATGGATTCTAGATGCCAGGTTTCAGCTGCAGGATGTCACACAACTCAATTCTATTTTCCAGTTCGAATTCTATGCCCCGACAAGGATTTTCCATGTCCCTAAAAGCTTCTGGGAGGCGAGTTTAGATGGGCCATAAAATAATCACCGTGGCTTGGATTGATGAACCATCAACTCCATTAGAATCAGGATATATGATTAATGCTAGGATTTCCTCTAATCCTATTTCCTGAATCTTGTCTTGTTTGACAATATGAAAACTATGGTTTCCCTTAGTAAGAGACATTGAATTTTTTGCACAAAGTAATTTCTTGCATAATTTTTGTAGATTGATGATGATGGCGGTAGTGTTGGTGGTGTTGGTGGCAGTGGTGATGATGATGGAGTAAATGATGATGATGATGAAGACACCAATGGCCACCATGGTAGTGATTATGATGGTAATGTAGACAACAATGGGAACCGTGGAGATGACAAACAAACATTAAATTTTTTAGTTGCATCAGTGCATGCACTCACTCCTTATATGTAGAATTTTTTCCTCCATCCTTCCTCCTTGCACTCTCAGGAAGAGGAATGTTGGATTTCTCTAGGAGTTGAGCCATTTGATCAATGGTCTTCTTCATGCAGGAGATTTCAGGATGAAATACCTTGTTGCAATAGTTACACTTTTCCTTCTCATTCTTCTTGTTTGGATTTCTCTCTAAATTTGAATTTGAGGAGTCTTCATGGACTTTCTGCTTGTCCTTCCTCTAATCAGTGGGATTCTTGAAATTTCCCTTCTTCTTGACTTTAGAACTCCTTGAATCTCCAATAGTTAAACAATGATATTTTGATGGATTTTTTATGGCTCCCATCAAGAACAACTTGTATTGTTCTTGTGTAAGAAACTCCATGAGTTTTGAGAGTGTAGGACTCTTCCAGTTTCGAACTGCCTTCCTTGTGGAATGGAAGGTCGAAACAAAGACTGAGTAATCAGGGCCAAGATTGGAGAGAATGGCCAAGATTAGTTGCTCATCCTTTCTATCAATTCCACATTGCTTAAACTGTAGAAAAAGTGACTTGAAATTTGAGGATAAATCCTGGAGGTTATTGAAATTCTATGGACTCAATGAAAAAAGTTCATTATCCAGTTGGTGGCCTCTTAATTCATTTGTCTTGCCAAACAATTCTTGAAGCTTTAGCCAAAATTCATTGGGTGAGGTAAGACCATCTAGATGGAATAAAATATCTCTGGATGTATTGATACATAGTAGACCATAGGCTTGATCTCTTCGATTATGCCACTTTGATTTCTCAATTGCTAAGGTTGGCTTAGGTTCATTTGCCATAGTCACCCTGTAGAGGCCTTTTCTCCTTAACATGATCTCCATCTGCGCTTTCCAGTCAAAATAATTGAATGGAGTGAGGATGATCTGATGTGACTGATCCATGGAAGCTATGAAATAGCTTTAAGAGTGGTTTGGGTGTTCCCCAAGATGATTTGTTGTGCCCTCTGGGTGATTGAATGCGCCCCGTAGATGACTGAATGCACCCTCCTTGAGACTGGTTGGATACTACATGATAATCAATGGAGAAAATAATAGCTTGATAGCTTTGATACCATGTGAAATTTAGTTCACACCAAGATATGATCAAGAAATTACAACTCTCACAAGTAATTCTCACACAACTGTTCAATAACACTGAAAAACAGTCACATATGATGCAAATAGAATTACTCTCATGAATAATAATACATCAACCAAACATGGGCATGTAATAGGCTATCAATATATATAATTAAATCATAGATTCGAATGCATAAGGATTCCATTCAAATCCTCACAAAAGCAAACTTACTAAAATTATGCAAAAGCCCCCTAGGTGGCAAGTGTGCTCTCCAAGTCACTCCAAAGGCTCACGAATTTCTGATTTAGTGATAAGATAGTGATGTGTGATGGAAAATCATGACAAATCCAGAATTTTGAAGGAAGAAACATCATGGAGGATGAGTTGGACAAAAAACAGTTAAGACTAGTCAACTAGCTTTTACCTTTCACCAAAAAGCGGTAAAAAGCAGTAAAAATAGCTAAGGCGCCTTTCTATTCCAGAATTAGATAAAAATATATAGAATCTTATCCTGGATCTCCATAAATGTGCTCAAGTGGGTTTAGGAAGCTTGTGGTCCACACAATGGTGACTTGTGGTCCACACAATGATGTTTTAGGCCAACTACCTTGTCCAATACATAGGAATTAATAAAAAATGATTAATTAATGATAATATGGTAATAAATGACATAGATGGGTTTTAAATATTCGAACAGAATGTAGGTTCATCACTGTTTTTCCCACGATGCTTCCTAAAATCTCTGCGATGCAATATCTTATCATTTCTAATTTTATCGGTGTTGAATAGCCATGAACGTTTGTACTAGAAGCTTTGCGACTCTTTAATCCCAAGGCTCAATAGTGGAGAAATTAGCCGACCTTTAAGAAAATAAACGGAAGACCGCCAAACGAAGGAAAACCCTGCATATTCTGAGGAATGCGGGGAAAACCCTTTAAATACAAATACCTGGGCTATGTCCTGTGGTCATGTGGACTGCCATGCATGAAGGCTCCCAAAGAGTGAACTCAAGTCCCCTTTCCCAGTTTGATGAAAATTGGATAGTATCAGGTCTCAGGCTTTCACCCAATCCTCAATTATTGTTACATTGCATGTTAGTTCATACATACAGGTCTAACTGTTATTTGAATATGATGCATTTTTTTTTCTTTAAAAAATAAATAAATTAGATTGCAACCTGTTGGAGGAACCTTTGAGGATGATCGAAGATGTCGAGTGGATCCGAGCTCCTTTGGGTGACAACAGGCGTTTCCTGGGCAGACCCATGAAATATATTAAAACCCAGGCCAAGCATCACAATACAAACATTTTATTTCTTCCAGATGGAATGTCCAATAATCAAACCAATTGGTCTCATTATCATACAATTAAACAAGGCATCTTTCCAACTCCATCCCCTACCAAACAATAAAATCTTTCCCACTACATCCTTTCATAGACAATACTAATGTTGTCTATGATGAAGTGGCCACATATGTATCTAGTTCATTCAAGCCAAATAAAAACCAACGGAATTTTTTAATTGTAATGGCCATGTTCTTCATTAATATCTTGTATGATAAATTGAGTTGAGTTTTAAGCCTCCAACTTGTTAAATTATCGGATCTCTAGGAGTAGGAATGACACATAAACCCTATATTAATATGTTCCCCGATGAATTTCAGTAAGGCTTCCTTACCAACTTTGAAGTAAGTTAAGACCTATAAAGTCTCGTGTGTATTTATAGAACTCACTAGGGGATCTATTAATGCTTCAGGACTTATTGTCAACCATCTCCATTAAGGTCAAATTTATCTTGTTAAGAGCATTCTTGATCATGTTCCTTTCATGATCTTGCAATAGTTTATGTGGGACCATGTCTAAACACATTTGCATGGCTACCTTCCTCTTACTAATGAGGCACTGGGTTTCAAAGAAATCCCTATATTGACTTCTGAACTCCTTTTCAATCTCTTGTGACATTTTGATGCAACATCTTGTGCATTTTATGGTCACTATATTTAGACATTCTTTTTTAATAGCCAAAGTTTTAAAAAATTCCTTGATTTCCCTATGCCCAAACTTTGGTGAAATCAAATGGGCACAGAGTTGAGCTCCTCTGGCACATCTCATTTCATCGATCTTAAGAAAGTGATTGAGTTTGGTAGTTTGAGCTCACAACTCATAACATGGTGTAGAATATAGGTTTTGATTTAGCTCATATAGCTTGTCTTTAATTTCCTTATGATGCATTTTCCTCTCAATTACAATATGTTGTTCATAGCCCCTAAAGAAGGCAAGAACCTAATTGATGGCATCACCTCATTGGATAATCCAACCTTTAGTTACTTTGGGCCTATGGGGAAGATTCCATATTTGTTTGAATCATATTGATGTAATTATAGTTATAATTAAAATATAGCATATATAATATAATTATTTTATTCTAATATAAACATTTAAAAACAAAATATAATATAGTTATTCAACCTTATATTTCCATTTGTAAATACTAATATAGTTATATATATAAACCAAATCAACCATATATATATATATATATATATATATAAACCAAATCAACCATATATATATATATATATATAAACCAAATCAACCATATATATATATATATATATATATATATATATATATATAAACCAAATCAACCATATATATATATATACACACCAAACAATCTAAATCAATTTCTTTTTAGAAGCAATTAATCATACTATACAACTAATTACTTTGAACTCTAGGATAATGGTTTTGGCACCACAAATTTTAGCATTATATGGAGAATGATTTTTTCCGAGTTTTGGCACCATGAATAGGGTTTTTATCCCTCCTTCCAACTAGTTCATATGGAACATAAATATCCATTCCATTCATCAAACTAGGGCATAGAGTGAATGTCTACTCTACATCCAACCTATGCATATCGTATCAAACCACACTGATCCGGCATCAAACATCCTAGTGGGAGACGTTGTGCAATTGGGGTTATATTTTGGAATTCCATGGATCTCAAATGCAATTTCTATGGATGTTGAGGTAAGTTATGGATCCTCCTCCCAGATATCTCCATTGTGGTTGTTGTGATTCAGTGTCGTGCAAAGATGAATAAGCCCATTGTTGGTGCAGGTTGTGCTTTGACTGGAGATACTTCGGTTGCGCTATCATTGCGACGATACTACATGCTATTATCTTTCTTCATGCAAATCGCATATTGATTGCACAATTGGTGTAGTTGATTGGTAGGTGTTGGATCAGGTCATCGTTCCTGGTGGGAACTTAGGGAATATCTACCCATTCTATAAGGGGTTCCAGATCTACAACGAGTTGGATCTTATGAATGATATTCCTCACCTTGTTTGTGCACAGGATGCCAATGCCAATCCTCTCTATTTGCACTATAAGTCTAGGTGGTATTATTTTAAGCCAATGATGGGAAATTCCACCTTGGCATTAATGATACACATTCAATTAGAGGAAATTTGGGTAAAAAATGGGCCTCAGGAAAATAATAAGAAAATAACAAAATAATAGTAGAGAGAGTAAAAAAACTACTTTTTTGGATTGTATTTTCAACTTATCTCCTTGTAGGTTTACTCAAATTTCAAGTAGGAGGACTCGTTGGATGCATAATTAAATTATGCATCCAACGAGTACCCATATTGCATACTTTTAACAATATCCACGCCATGAAAAATTGAAAATACATTAAAAAACATGTTTCTAGTGAGAGAAAACACGTTTTTTAATGTATTTTCAATTTTTCATGGTGTGGATGTCGTTAAAAGTATGCAAAATGGGTACTCGTTCGATGCATAATTTAATTATGCATCCAATGAGTCCTCCCGCTTGAAATTTGAGTGAACCTACAAGGAGATAAGTTGAAAATATGATCCAAAAAAATAGTTTTTATTTTTCCCCCCAATTGTTTTAGGTGCTCCCTCTTTGAATTTTAAAGCATTTTGATTGGATAATACATGATGACATGGAATTTGTATTATTTTTGGAAGGTCCATTTTAAATTGAAATTTCCTCTGTGTCGATTGATTGAGCTATTTATAAACTCAAGAATTTAGATGAAATAGTTGAGGAGGATACTGAGGAGGAGTTGATAGATGTTGTAGCTATGGCAGATCTGAACGGTATGTTTATATGCCTTCATACTGGGGTGGATCTTGCGGCTTTGATGAAGCTCATAATCAAGGGAATTATTGGGCTCAAATACAGGACTGTTGTTTTCAGTACTACTCATGGGTTGAAGTTTGCAGAACCCAAGATTGACTATCACTCAAAAACAATTCCTAACATGAAATGAAAATATGCAAATCCTAATTTTTTCCGGTTAAAGCATAATTTTCTTTTGTTATGGATGTTTTGAAAAGGAAACCAACTCTTATTTGAGTCATAGATATTGGTTATGGGGTCAGGCGTTGGTCACACAAAAGGGCATCTACTAGTGATAATTGCAGCGAATAGGAAACACAAGCCACATGAGTTTGGTTTTGTTAAATGTGAATACAAATCTTTTGGGGTCTTCTTAGGATAAGTATTTGTAATGGAAGGAGTATAATTGGTACCCAGGATAATGGATGAGGGATGTCCTGGATTTGAGATTCCCTGGAAGTAAAATGCTATAAGGTGTTTCTGTAGTTTACATCTTTTATGTCTGCATTTACAAGTTCTAGCATACGTATCATAGGTTCATAAAGAAGTTCTCCCAGATGGGGTTATTGATCATGACATGTTGAATCAGGCTAAGGTACAAATAAAAAATTAACTGGATTTGTTAATTATGTGTTACTATTAGAAAGTGAATTTTCTTGCGGAGGATATTGTCTCAACCTGTTAATTTTTAATTTTTGCCAAATAATTGATGAATTCTGATGTATTTCACCAAATTATAGGGCCTGGAATTTTTGTTATTATTGTTCTTTAAGATTTGGATATTGAGGAGAAGATTTTAGCTTAATCTTGGATGTGATTGTGCTGTTAAATTAAAATTATCTTTTAATTTCATCACCTGAATAATTGTGGAATTAGATTAATTTTGACCTCATTTTTGTTGTAAATTTTAACCTTAAACCTTTTGTAGATAGAAATCAATATTGTAAGGTGCCCAGATCCTGTATATGAAGAGAATATGATAGCTACTATAGATGATGTTCGAACAAAAGGTGATTCAGTTGGGATCATGGAGGGAGAACAATAGATTGGAAATATTAAATGTTGGAATATTATCACCATCATTTTTTATATTTTCATGCATGCATGCATTCTACATGCATCCAGTCATCATGCATGCATCTGCATGCATCCAGTCATCAGTATGGTGGTCTCCCTAGCGCCTAGAGCCTATTTTCAACCCCCTAGAGCCTGTCTACAACCCTCAATAACCCTCCTACGTACCTGATGAGACTTGTTTTCCTCACCTGGATGACATATGCACCTTATCTCACCTACTTGGAGTTTAACAGTTAGTTAGAGCATTGATTGAACAATTCTTGCATTTATTGCTCAGTTTAACTACCTATAGCTCCCAGTTGTCTATTTTGGAGTGCCACTTGACCTACTGATATCCTCATGCACCCTCCTTGGAGTCTCCATCCCCTAATTTGTGCTCACATGGTTTAGTTAGACTCATTTGACTGAGTTTTGACTATTTGTGACTACTGCCACTGATTGGATGATGTCTCCAATGCTATCTAAGCTACACACTGAGGAGAATTCGAATGACCTTTGGCTTATTTGAATTCACTTGACAGTTATTGTTATGTATTCATTTTTCACAGTTCCAGCTTATAGTTTATGTATGATTATACTGCATATTTCTCCATTTCTGTGTTAATGAGTGATTATTGATTCATCTATTCTTCTTTATTCTCTGCTATTCTTAAGTGATATTAGTGATATTTTCTCTAGCTGTGTGACCTTTCATGTATATTTACACATGGTATCAATGTTGGAGCCAGCTATTTGAATTGTAGCAGTAGCATCTGTAGCCATTGCAGCAGTTCATTGAGCAAATGTCTTTCATTGAGCACCAGAAGCCTCTGGATTTCCAAAGCAATTCCTGGTGCAATTGTCTTGAATTCACTAGAGCAATCCAGTGAGGTCTAGCTAGGTGTGAAGGATCTAGTCACATGTGCTCATTTTCCTAAGGAATTTTTCTCTTGATTTGCAGCAAATCTCCATCAACAATTTCATTTATTTTGCAGGTTTATTCCATCATTGGAATTTATCATCAATTTGACTTCAACAACTATCTATGGATCTAAAACTCAATTCATTCAATTATTTCGAATAGAACACCAAGATGGACATCTTCATGAAGTCCAGGAGCCTCTCTAGAGTTTTGAATGGAACTGTAGTTGATCCCACTGGTGCAGTAGAGAAATCCAAGTACTTGGATAAACTTGATGAAGTAGTAGGACTGCTACTCCTCAGCATTTTTGAAGACCTCCATTTTCATGTCATAGATCTAGCAAATCCAAAAGAAGTTTGGGACAAGATTGAATCTCTTCTTGGACATAAATATGACTTGAAAGGTCACAAATTGGAAAATGAGCTAGTCTCACTGAGCCCTTGCAGCTTCGACTCCATCAATGAGTTTCTTACCAAGTTTAAAAATCTGATTTCACAATTGAAGAGATATGGAATAGAGAAGGAAGAGAAGTAGCTCATCCTTGCCATACTATCAAAACTGGGCCCTAACTACTCAGTATTTGTCTCCACCTTTTAATCAGTGAAGTTGTCCATCCCAAAATGGAAGTTTCCAAGCCTTAATGACTTCATCCAATCTCTCACACAAGAGGAGGAGAAGTTGATTCAAATGGGAATGATAAAGCCCAGGATGGATTCAGCACTTGTAGCTGCTGAGGTGAAGAGAAAGAGTGGAAAGGGAAAGCAATAAGTTTTTGACAAGAAGTCGAATGAGAAGAAGCAAAAGGAGGCTCCCTATCAGTCAGAAGGGTCTTCGAATTCCAAGAATACCAAGCATTCTTAAAAGGCGAAATCCAAATGTACCTATTGCAATAGAGGATTTCATCCCGACTGTTCTTGTATGAAGAAGACTATAGACATGATGGCTCAATTACTTGAAAATAATAACCTCCCAGTACCTGCATGTGCTAGGAAGAAAGAAGCTGAACCTTCTATATCTGAGGACAAGGAGAGATGCCATGCTCTCATGGCAGGTGCATCAAGAGAGTCCTCCTTCATTATAGATTCAGGAGCATCAAGACATATGTCTTCCTCCAAATATCTCTTCACTGGATTCAAATGCACAGTTGGCCCTTCCATCATGTTGGGGAATGATTTTGAGGTCTCCTTTGAGGGGATTGGAAGCATCAAACTTGATAATGGATACTTCTCAGATGTACTCTATGTGCCTACACTTACTGCTAATCTAATTTTGGTCTACCAAATGAACCATACTGTAGATCCCAAGAGGGTGATCTTCGCTCCAAATGAGGTTGAAATACAAGACATGGTCTTAGGAAAAATCATTGCAAAAGGTGTTGCAAATCACAATTCAAAACTATATGAGTTCTCTAATTTTCTTCCTCTCTCCAAGCATTCTGCTCTTCACACTCATGCAAATGAAGAGAGTAGACTATGGCATGAAATATTTGGGCATCTCAACTACATGTACTTGCAAGATATGCATACACAAGAGATGGTTGAAGGACTTCCAAAAGTCCAGTTTTCCAAGGGAAACTGTAAGGGTTGCTTGATGGGCAAACATCGTGAAAAGAGGTTTGAGAAAGGGAAGGAAAGGAGAGTATCTCAACCCCTAGATCTAATTCATAGTGATGTTGCAGGGCCATTTCCAGATCTATCTTTTAAAAAGGAAAGATATATTCTTACTTTTATTGATGATTATTCAATATTTACATGGGTATACTTTCTCAAATTAAAATCAAAAGTATTTGGATACTTTAAGTTTTTCAAGTCTTATGCAGAAAATTTTTCAGATAGAAAGATCAAGGCCATTTGCACTGACAATGGGGGTGAGTATGTCAAAGGTGATTTTCAATGTTTTTGTGATGATGAAGGCATTGCGATGCAACATATTGTTCCCTATACACCACAACAAAATGGTGTTGCAGAAAGGAAGAACAGAACATTGAAGGAGATGGAAACTTGCATGCTCAAGTCGAAAGGGTTGCACCCTAGTCTTCGGGAAAAGCCATCAACTGTGCTGATTACATTCAGAACAGATTCCCTCATAAAGGACTGAAAAATATGACTCCTTTCGAAGCATGGATGGGATACAAACTTGATGGATCCCATCTTAGAGTGTTTGGATCCAGAGCATGGGCAAGGATTCCAACTGAGAAAAGGAGAGCCCTAGATCCACAAAGCAGAGAGTGTATACTGGTGGGCTATGAATTGAGTGCAAAGGCCTACAAGCTTCTTGATCCTTCTACTATTTCAACATTCCTTGAGAGGAGTGTACAGTTTGAGGAATGATCTCTTCATGATGCTCATCCTGTTGAGCAAGAGAGCTTGCCTACCACACCACCACTGCTTGATGAGCAAGAGAGCGAAGCATCATCACATGAGAGTTCATATTTTGAATCTGAAAGTGAAGATGACGAAGAGCGAATACTAGATCCAGATCCACAAGAACCTGAAGATCTAGCACCTGACAGTGAACATGAGCGAATGGGAGATCCAGATCCGAAAGAACCTTATGATATTTCACCTAATGATCCTCCTCTTCCGAGATGGGAAACCACTACTCTTAGAGCTGCCAAAGATCTTGTTGGTGATCCACTTGATCAAAGGAGAACCATATATGATTTTTAGAATGGGAGGTTTCATCCGTTCTCTCATTACTGATCCATTTCTTGTCGATTGATCCTTCTTCGGTAAAGAGGGTCACTTGCTTCCTTCTAGGGTGAGTGATTCCATGGTACATTAGCATCCTTCAGTCTATTTTGAGGGAGGGATTTCTTCCCACTGGGTTTTACCGCTTTCCTCACTTTATTATTTAGATTGTTGTACGGGGTGACCTTTGGTCTGTTAGTTTTTCATAATTTTCAATCTGATCTAAGATCTTAACTGAGAGAATAACATGTACAACATATCTATAGAATATATATAGCATATCAATCATGGACACAATTATAATGCAAGCACACAAGAGACACAGAGTTTCACCGGGGAAAACCAAGAAGGTGAAAAACCCCACAACTTCCTCAGCAATAGATAGAGCAATGATACAACCAAAGTACAAGAGAAAGTCTTCTTCTAGCAGATGATCCTCCTCCTCACAAGTGCACCACTTTCTGATAGAGATAGAAGTGAGTAATGAGTGATCAAATAGAGATCTCCCGATCTCTATTTATACTTGTCCTGTCCTGCCCAATAAACTAATGGGGTTCACTTGTCTAGCTTAGCCTAATAACCCTTGGTTAACTTAATCTGGGCCGACCCCACACTTGGTTGTCTAATAACCCATATACCCACATGACTCATACAGGGTCGACCCCATCAAGGTGGTCTAATAACCCATCAAGTATAATTTACAACACTTACAATATAAATGACGACACTTCCGTGTATAGGAATAATAACATCTCTATAGGAATACAAACACTTCTGTATAGACGAATAATAACATATCTATAGGAATACAACACACATGGGTAAAATACATTCTGAAGTTACATATACATCAACACTCCCTCTTAACTAGGAAGGTATTTCTCGACACAGATCTACCACAAGTCTTCTTCTCTGGATCATCATCAGCGAATCATCATCCTCGAATCATCGTCACCATCACGGCAGCTGCTATCTCAAACAATCTCTGAATCTACTTGTCATAGGAATTTCTACAGAGCCAGTCCTTTTTCATACTGGATGTAGGCCCACCACCTGCAGGTCTTCATCATCACTGGCCATACTGTGGAATCCTCAGTACTTATTGTGTGTGTCAACAAAACCTAGCAAGAGCATCCCAGGACTGATTATGAGCACACTGCTCAACCTATCGGATCTCCCAGGGAGCTATTACATGTGACCAAGGAAAACCTAGCAAGAGCATCTCAGGACTGATTACGTTCCTAGCACAATATACAAGATCTCCCAGGGAGACATTATATGCTACCAAGCAAAACCTAGCAAGAGCATCTTAGGACTGATTATGTGCCCAGCACAACCTGCAAGATCTCCCAGGGAGACATTATATGCTACCAAGCAAAACCTAGCAAGAGCATCTCAGGATTGATTACATGCCCAACACAACCTGCAAGATCTCCTAGGGAAAAATTATATGCCATGGACAAAACCTAGAAAGAGAATTTTCCAGATCTCCTAGGGAGCTATTATATGCCAGCGACAAAACCTAGCAAGAGAATCTGCAAATTTCCCAGGGCGCTATTATATGTCCCTCCAAGCAAAACCTCGAAAGAGAATTTTTCAGATCTCCCAGGGAGCTATTATATGCCAGCGGCAAAACCTAGCAAGAGCATTTGCAAATCTCCCAGGGTGCTATTATATGCTTATCTGCACAACCTGTCCACAACCATAGAGTATCAACCTAATACTCATCATACATCATCCTGATGTCCATGATCATCCTGATCATCATCTCTGCATCGTCCTGATGCAAGTCATCTAGAGCATCGTCCTGATACTCATCACACATGATCATCTTGATCATACGATGTATCCACCTGATACATATCATGCATCCACCTGATGCATATCACATACATGATCCACCTGATCATACAATGTATCCACTTGATACATATCATGCATCCACCTGATGCATATCACATACATGATCCACCTGATCATACAATGTATCCACCTGATACATATCATGCATCTACCTGATGCCTATCATATACATGATCCAACTGATCATATCCAGCATCCAACATGATGCAAAAACATATACATGATCCAACTAATCATATCCAAAGTAGTAACTGGAGCATCATCCTGATGCTCATCACACAGCGCTTGCATCCACAGACATGGGAGGATCCTCCTACCACCATGCTTGGAATGGCTTATGCAAATGTTTCCATCACTTCTTCCTTGAAGTGTCATCAATCCGAAGAACACCAAGCCTCCCTCTGAAGTACTCAAACATCACTTTGGCTAGTGGTTTCGTCAACACATCTGCAACCTGCTCATCTGTCGCAACATACAGGAGCTTCAATACTCCTCTCTACACCATATCCCTGATATAGTGATATTTGATCTCCATGTGCTTCGACCTATCATGGAACACCGGGTTCTCAGATAGCTTCACACAAATCTGGTTGTCACAAAAGATACCAGTAGCATCCAACGGGAGATCAAATAGCTCAGACAGTAGCTTCCGGATCCATACTGCCTCACAACTAGTTGAACAAGCTGCAACATACTCTGCTTCGGCTGTACTCAGTGCTACACAGGACTGCTTCCTGCTAAACCAAGAGATCATACCTAATCCCACACTGAAGCAGTACCTAGATGTGCTCTTCCTATCTGCAGCACTGCCCGCCCAGTCCGAATCAACATAACCTTCCAGGTTAAACTTTTGATTCGCATCATACTTGAGCCCATAATCAACTGTACCCTTTAGGTACCTTAGAATATGCTTTACAACAACTAGGTGAACACCTCTGGGATCCATCAGGAACTAGCTCAATGTGTTCATCGCAAAGCAAATATCTGGTCTCATGTTTGTCAGGTACATAGAGGACCCAATCATCTGACGATACATCATGACATCAACCGTATCAGATGAAGCATCACACAGAAGCTTCAGGTTCGATGCCATAGGTGTGGCCATGGCCTTGCAGTCCATCATCCTGAACCTCTTCAAGATCTCCACTGCATACTTCCCTTGTCCAAGGAAGATTCCATTTGCACTCTGCCACACCTCCATACCTAGAAAGTAGTGCATCATCCCCAAGTTCTTCATCTCGAACTCGGTAGCAAGCTTCTGCTGCGTGTCAGCAATCAATCTATCCTTACCTGTTACAAATAGGTAATCCACATACAATAGTAGTATCACTGGATTGCCTTCCTCAACCTTGTACTAAAGGTTGGAATCCGCTTTACTCTTGGTAAATCCCAAACTGGATAGAAATCCATCTATCCTACCATACCAAGTTCTGCACATACATGACTTCCTGTCATGTGTTTCAAAACCAAGTGGCTACTCCACATACACTTCCTCTTCGACTACACCATTCAAGAAAGCTGTCTTGACATCCATTTGGTGTATCTTCCATTTCATCACTACAGCTAGAGCAAGTACTGATCTAATGGAAGTGTGTCTGGCTATACATGTAGAATTCTCTTCATACTCAATCCCTCTTTCTGGGAGAAGCCACGAGCGACAAACCTCGCTTTGTATTTCTCCATGCTACCATCTGGAGCATGCTTGATCTTATAGATCCATTTGGAAATCACAACAGAATTCCCTTCAGGTCTTGGGAATGCATCCCAAACATCATTCTTCATGATTGACGGATCATGGCATTCTTCCATTACTTCATCCCAGATCCTGGGAACTTCAATATCTTCAATATCTTCAATAGATATCTTTGTTGCTGGAACAAATATTGTAGTCCTTCTTTTGTAGGTGATGGTATACGATCTTTCCTGCAAAACAAGTTAAATTGCATGATTAGAAACATCTCATAGTTTTCAGAACAAATTCTTACACATAAAGAAATATGTCATACAATCATGCAATTATTCTAGCCAATGCTTCAATACAACATTCATCCATATCCTGTAACTTTCTAGATGCCTTCCAATATCTACCAGAACATTGTTAAGAGTTTGCACTACTCCCAACATGTCAGCAAAGAGGTTTCATTCTAGATAAGTAGCAATGGAATGTTGTACAATGCCATAGGCCACTTACCCATTACATGCATATTAGTGGTATGCTTGTTCATTAATGCAACTATTCTAATATGCCAAAATATGCAGCCTAGTTCTAGGAACATTAGTATATACATCATTGAACAATATTTTAAACAATCAAATATGCAAGAAATGATAATTCAAATACTTATATTTGTTTGTTTATTGGGTTGACTCCCTCTCAGTCTTTGCTTCCTTTCTGCAACTCTATTCTGATGTGGATTGTGAGAAGTGGTTGACTCCTTCTGAATATCTGCATCCTTACAGAAACTACTGGAGTGTGCTCCCTCTTGATCTTTGCTTCCTGGATTACCTGTCCTTGAACTTATATCCATCCTCGATCACTATGCATGCTTACAAGTATCATTATTGTGATATCCTCGAGATACCATACATAATCATACATTTATTAGTATAATCTCAATACTATCAAAAACACAATAATCTTAAACATGTATAGTAATGATCATTTTAAACACAGATAATAAACATTAGCATTCAAGGTTTATATAGGACTCTTCTGGTTAGTTATGTCATAAATTAAAGTAAGAAACATAATATGCCTAAACCCATGATTACTCAAACTTATATCTTCATGAATAATCATAATCAATCATGCCAAGTATAATTATATAAGATATCCTAACACAAGGTAGGATTTTAACTTGATATAGGAAAAACATACCTCGATTAGCATGTTAGCTAGCTATGTCTAACATACCGACATGATGTCTTCTTTTTCTTTAATGACTTGTGCTAGTAACCTACATATCTCATAAGTTAACCATTATAGAACCAAGTTATACATACCTCGTAAGTAGATCTTCTATGTGATCCATGATAATGGATGAATCTTTGTCTTCATGTCTCCATGGTCATATGTTCTTGAACTAGAACATGATTTGTCTTTCTTGATGTACCTTTCAAGTTAGCGGACAACATCAACCTCATACAACACCACAAGGAATTAGTACAATCATAAGTGTCAAAACCCTAATCAATGAATATCTGCATTCATAATTTTATTAAGGTGATACGACAAGTCTAAAGTTAATCAAGATTTTACTAACCTCAGTGAAAACAAACATACCATAAACTTAATCATGAACAGATCTCGAAACATACCTGGATAAGTCATACCAGTCGAGATTGCTTGTAATCTTCTTATGTAAGGTCTTAGCCTTATCTCCCTCTGAAACTGGAACTTCTTCACTTATGCAGGTGAGCAATCCATTATCTTCTAGGATTAACCCAATCCAATTGATTTGCAGAAACTCGATCTGGAGCTGGATTAGGGTTTGTCAGAGAAACCCTAAAAATTCAAACTTTGAATTTCAAACTTCTAAAACGATAGAAAGATGCGCCTTGATGAGTTGATCAAGCTGGTATACTCAGAATTTGAAAACTGCAAAGTTTCACCCCTCAAAATTGCCTTTGAAACTTTCAGATCTTTTGGACAGGATCCAAAACTAGGGTTTGATAAAGCCCACCCTTCTACCCAACCAAAAGGTTCGATCCAAAGCTCTAAACTTGGATTTTTCTGAGGAGCTTCCAGTCGTGGTCACAGACTTAAAAAATTCCAGCTTTTGCAGAAGCCCTAATTTTCCACTTTTTCGATCAAAGTCCCGAACTAGGGTTTGATCAAGCCTGGCCTTCTACCCAACCAAAAAATTTGAACTTAGTCACTAAAGTTCGATTTTGATTAGTAGCATTCAGTCGTGGTCTCCGATTACAAAAATTCCAACTTTCTCTGAAACTCTAATTCCCGGAGCCATGAATGAAGGTGCTCAAAATCCAATTATGTTTTGATAGAAATATGCGCCTGATTGTTTCTGGTGTAACTCCAAAATTATGAATCCACAGGGTCTGAAAATTCTACCTATGGTAGCCCGACCTGTCATATTTCCAACCCCACATGTCTGAATGCAATTGGATTCTCTGAGAGATAGTTATTCCAAGTGTCGCAACGTGACCTATTTATGGGATAAAACAAGAGAGCAAACTTATACAGAGTTCCACATGTCACTGGTTCACTTTCGGCCTTTGAACCTTCGGCCTGTGAAATTAAAGTCCGTGCCCTACCTGTCTCTTTTTAAGAAATTTCATTTGGAGCTTCCTAGCCCAAGTTATGACCTTTTTTCCTAGGTCGCATGTTTATGACTCAGATCTGGAAGAGGCAGAAACCCTAGATTGTACAGACCATAAAACACAAAGTACAACGAATTAGATGTTGTGCTTCGGACACAAGGTACATGGGGATCTTATCTTCTACCTGTAATAGTTTCAGATCCTGAAACCTTTCCTAAATGGATTTATAGCGAAATTTCTACGATTATTGGTTTTTTCTATATCAAGCCCTAGCTTCGCAAGTGCAACAAGTGTCATAAATGCCATACCATGCCTTCTTTCAGGCTAGCTCTGATTCCATGTTAGTTTTTTAGAATTTTCAATCTGATATAAGATCTTAACTGAGAGAATAACATGTACAGCATATCTATAGCATATCTACAACATATCAATCATGGACATAATAATGCAAGCACATAAGAGACACAAAGTTTCACCGGGGAAAACCAAGAAGGTGAAAAACCCCGCAACTTCCTCTGAGATAGATAGAGCAATGATACAACCAAAGTACAACCAAAGTACAAGAGATAGTCTTCTCCTAGAAGATGATCCTCCTCCTCACAAGTGCGCCACTTTCTGAGAGAGATAGAAGTGAGTAATGAGTGATCAAATAGAGACCTCCCTATCTCTATTTATACTTGTCCTGTCCTGCCCAATAAACTAATGGGGTTGACTTGTCTAGCTTAGCCTAATAACCCATGGTTAACTTAATCCAGGCCGACCCCGCACTTGGCGGTCTAATAACCCATTTACCCACATGACTCATACAAGGCCGACCCCATCAAGGTGGTCTAATAACCCATCAAGTATAAGTTACGACACTTACAATATAAATGATGACACTTCCGTATAGAGGAATAATAACATCTCTATAGTAATACAAACACTTCCGTATAGAGGAATAATAACATCTCTATAGGAATACAATACACATGGGTAAAATACATTTCGAAGTTACATATACATCAACATGGTCTTAGTCACCAAGGCCCTACTATTAGTTTCTTCTATTGTTTCCTCATAGTATAGCTTGTAGGGGGTGTTGGAATATTATCACCATCATTTTTTATATTTGCATGCATGTATGCATTCTGCATGCATCCATTCATCATGCATGCATCTACATGCATCCAGTCATCAGTATGGTGGTCTCCCCAGCACCTGGAGCTTATTTTCAACCCCCTAGAGCCTATCTACAGCCTTCAGTAGCCCTCCTACCTACCTGATGTGCCTTGTTTTCCTCACCTGGATGACATATGCACCTTATCTCACCTACTTGGAGTTTAACAGTAAGTTAGAGCATTGATTGACCATTTCTTGCATTTATTGCTCAGTTTAACTGGCTTTAGCTCCCGGTTGTCTATTTTGGAGTGCCACTTGACCTACTGACAGCCTCATGTGCCCTCCTTGGAGTCTCCATACCCTGATTTGTGCTCACATGGTTCAGTTAGACTTAGTTAGACTCATTTGACTGACTTTTGACTATTTGTGACTACTGCCACTGATTAGATGATGTCTCCAATGTTATCCAAGCTACACACTGAGGAAAATTCGAATGACCTTTGGCTTATTCAAATTCACTTAACAGTTATTGTATTGTATTCAGTTTCCACAGTGCCAGCTTACAGCTGATGTATGATTATACTGCAAATTTCTCCATTTCTGTGTTAATGAGTGATTATTGATTCATCTATTCTTCTTTATTCTCTGCTATTCTTGAGTGAGATTAGTGATATTTTATCTAGCTGTGTGATCTTTCCTGTAGATTTATACATTAAATGCATTACCATTGTTGGTCTGCTGGGCACTATGGAAAGCTAGGAATTCTCATATTTTCGAGGATGTTAACAACACCCCTTTGGTTATCTTCCAAAAAATTGTCTATGCTCTCGAAGGCTATAAAAATATATAAATCGTAAGACCCCTATACAAATAAAGCAGCCATTCATCGAAAAATCCATATCGTGGGGGTTTTTATATGGGGTCTTAGCAAGCAACCCAAGTAGAAGTGGAGCAAGAGGAATTATATACTTGACTGAGTCCTGGTCCTTTTCTTACTCCCGTGGACTGGGGATAGGGTCCAACAATGCAGTAGAGGTTAAGGAATTACTATTCCTATTAGAGATAGTTGTAAACAAGAGAGTTCGTTCTCTACATTTTTTTAGGGACTCACGGCTGGTCATAAATTGGATTAAATGGCAGTAAAATAAACTTAATCTGGAGTTGGACCATCTAATCAGGAGAATTAAGGAGCTGCTGGTACTTATGTAGGACTTTTCTTTGTCTCATATCTATAGGGAATTAAATCAATGTTTTTTACAGATTTTCGAAGTCAGCTGTACATGCTTTAGTAGGATTACTGGAGATTACAATCAAGTTGGAGTCTGTCTGAACTAAGAGGTTAATTTTTAAAGTAAAATATTATTTTTACTAAAATACTGGTTGAAGGGTATTTAGGGTTTTTTTTCTCAGATGTTTGACCATAAATGTTATCAAAGTATCCTGCTTCTCTGAAACATGTTTTATGGATTAGACAAAGAGAAAAAGTTTTTTATATTTCCTGTAATAGCTTTATAAGTTGTATCTATGTTTCTTAGGCTAGTAGTATACTTATTGAGAAATGGAAAAAAACTTATCTTTTTGGTTACAGTATCTCCTGATACAGTGTTGAATTCCATTACAACATTTATTCTTTAAATAAAGGTAATGACGATTTTTTTCTGTGGAAAAAAAGCCAAAAAATAACGCTCTCATAACCAGGTAATGCGTATTTATATCTCACTAGAGCTCTTGTAAATCATTATTCATATAATTAAAATACAAAATATTTTCGGTTTCTCTTTTTTTTATTTCCTTCCCCTCTTTCCCTCTCCTATTTGGATTGGATGTTTTATCGTTGCAAACACATTGTTTTTAACACACTAGTCACTATGGATACCTTTGTCCATCTGGGTTACCAAGTTGTTAAGCTATAGTGCCTTTGCTTGTAGCGTTATAAAGTCATATATGTTGTGAATTACTTAAATGTCTTCATCAAGCCAATCATGAGAGAGTCCTCTTCATAAAATTATATAAAATTATATATAATTTTTAAGAGTAATGGAATCATGGTAATCTATCATTGTATAGAGACGCAGTTATAAATGTTTATTTGTGAATAGTGAGTGGTTGTATCAACATTTAGTTTTAGTAATCTCTATACACTGTCTCAATATTATATCTATATGGTGTTAATAGGAAGTTCTTTTATCTATCTGGCATGTAGTTGTGGTAATATCCCTATCTATATGGTGTGAGAATGATGTAGCTATATTTGTATGGGGCAAGATTTTAGATTGGATAGAATATCGATCAAGTAATCTCTGGTTGATTCATAGGTTCATAAAGGATGGACTCGCTTTACCTTGCAAAGAAAGAACTGACGCATTGTAACTTCCATTTCTAGGTTGTGATGCTAAGAAGCAAGCATATGCTGGATTTGACCTCGTACATTTAAAAGATAGAGATGGAGTTAGATACATGTAAACACCAGCATGAACTAAAGAACATTGCTTGCTAATGAAACATCACAAGTAAATAGGAGCTTGTGTTGGAACACGTGGATGTAGGAACATCGTAGGAACAATTGGAAAGAGAACTACTATCCTAATAACAATTGATGGAACAAAAAACAAGATGTATTGTCGAAAGTAAACCTCTTGGAATAGCTGATAAAACACATTTAATGGGAACATAGAATGTCGTAACTACAGAAACACATGATGGAACACTAGTTAGTACATGTGCAAATTGAACATCACATGAACACTCGAACCAAATGCAAAGGGAACACTTATGAAACAAGGCCTGATTGATGGGGTTGTTACCTGCACTGTAAGGAATGTACCGAGGGTATGCAAGCACAATCATTATTTCCAGGAACTATGCTTTACCTGGATTACTTCTATCATTCTTGTTTGTCTCATTGGAAAATTGATAAATATTAAATATTGAGGCAAACCTTTGCAAATTTTATTCTTGGTAGTTATATTGCTAGTAAGAATCTTGCATTTTTCAGGGACTCGGTTCACCAGTATTTGACAAGCTTGAGGCAGAGCTAGAAAAGGCTCTAATAAGGATTTGAAATTGGCAGTGGGTTTTTAGGTAGCTTTGTAGAAATTATTTTTTATATTCTATTCTTGTCTTTTCTGGGATGAGGATTTGAGAATTATGATGCCTACCGGCTTCAGTCTTCTAGAATATTTGTTACTTAGTTGTGATGCCCCATTTTCTCTAGCAACTTTAATTACTGGCAGTGAGCACAATGATGAGTTTTACATGGATAGAGGGGAGATATTAGGACCCGAACCAATAGATCAGGTGGTATACATGTAATGCCATAGTGCATTAAGGGTACCGGGTTATCTTTATGACATATTTACAGGAAGGAAATTCCACAGTACATTAAAGGTACCAGGTGTTATTTATGATAGATTTATAGGATTGGAATTCCTTTTTGATAAGTAAATAAACTAGTTTGCTACAGGAAGGAATCGTTGTCCATTTCCTCCCATTTAGGCCACTTTATGGGCATATTTCAATCACAACCCTAGAAATTTTTGTTATGATTGGATTCCCCTGTGTATTCATATTACTAGGATTAGAATGCGATGCACTTTTGATATCTGTGTAATGTTTAAAATATCATATTTTCATGGTTTTTGTGATCAAGTTTGAGGTAGTTATCATTTCACCATGTCTTTCCTGAATCCTAGCCTATTACGAAATATGAATCTCATAGCATTCATTTTGTTGAAAAAAAGTACATCCATATTCTACCACTTATAAGCATCACTTGTAGGCTTGTAGCACAGTTACAAATGGGTTTGGAAGTTTCTTCCATTAGGAAACACCATTTAGGTTCACTTACTTTAGTTTTGGATTGGTGATACAATGGCTATCGTACATTTTTCAAGTACTTGCATTTTACCCCTATCTAATTTGTTCAATTTATGATAGATGCTTTTTAATCCACTTTTCTTTATAAATGGTTGTACTCTCTTGGTGTATGTTTATAGTTTTCCTTTAAACTAAATTTTGTTCATGGATGTTCTTTTTCTCAGAGAATCAGAATTTGGGTAGCTTCCTGAGGTATAATATGCATTGCAAAGGTTTATTAGGGAGCCTTCCATTTGTTCTCCTTTTGAAGCTTATTCAGATAACATTCATATATAGGATTTTTAGTGACCTCACAATTGTCCTGGTTAAAGACCAGCTCGTTGTTCTCAACAATGCAATGTGTTGTGATTCCTATTTAAGTGCTCAGCTTCCTAGTTATAACTATAAATATGTTGTAAAGATTTATAACTATTAAACTCTTTTTTTTTCTTTCTGGATGACTCATTAATGTCCTAAACATCATATTGAAGTCGTGTTTTATCCCCTTTTCCATACCTTCATTAATACATATAACTTCTTATATATAAAATCTTTTCACATAAATATAAGCCAGTGGCCCTGAGTCAGTGAGTACTACTACTTCTCATTAGAATTTGGCTCCATTATTTTTGGAGTTTCACTTTGAAACTAATATATGTTTATATGTTGTCACTTGTTAGTATGTATATGATAAATTATTTCCTCTTGTTCCAGTTTGGCTGCCATCAAATTTAATTGTTAGTTTAGTCTTTGGTTGTTGCAAAGATGATATGTGGATTCTTTGACCAATGGATGATGATTGAGGAGGATGCACCTTTTTATTTAATGAATTCTTTTTAAATTCTAACTTTCAAGGGATGTTTTAAGGTGAGTGTTCCCCTTTGTAATAAATTTTTTAGTACAATCTTAGTCAACATTCTTGAGACTTAAGTGGGAGGGTTGTAGATTAGTCTCCTAGTATGGACATAGCCTTCAAAGAGTTCATTGGTTTTCTGGTAGCTATCAACAATTTCTTTCTATGTTCACATCATGATATGGACCTTCCATTTGTTTTATTATTCACTTCAAAGAAGACTAGCCGCTCATGGATGAAAATAGAAAACAGATCTTTTCTCTCATTGAGGATGAAGTTGTTGTATATGTTTCCTTCCGTTTGTTTCACAAAATAGAAGATTTAATTTGGAAGAGAGTAAATATGGAGAGGGAAATATCCAAACTAAAACTAAGATCTTCTCTGGTTGCCTCAAAGGTAATGATGATCAACCATCCCTTGTCCATTAGGGAGCTCTTAATATGTTCCTGTATATTGTGGAGAATACAAATTTAGAAGCGAAGGTAAATTGAATTGATTAGTTGAAAGAGGGTTTTCTTCTTACTTATTAGAGATGAAATATTTTAAATTCAAAGGAAAAAATAACATTGTTGACATATTCCTTGGTTAATCAGCTGCATATTTATATGGAACACAAACCCATTATATTTTTTGGTCATTTCTTAGGAGGATCTATTGCAACTTTGGCCACACTCTGGGCACTGGGAACGAGGCTAAAGAAAAACTCTTTTTTTTGTATCACAATTGGTTTCCCTTTAGTGGGAGATGTACGACTTGTTGAAGCTGTTAACCGTGAGAATTGGGAAGGAAACTTTTGTGATGTGGTTTCCAAGCATGATATTGTTCCTAGGATAGTGTAAGCACCACTTGAGTCAATTACTATGCCCTTGAATACTCTTTTTCCTTATCGGAGAGGCATAATGACCAAGGCCAGGAAAGATGCATCTGATTACTTTATTTAGGATGCTTATAAGACTCTTCTCCAATCTATATAGGGATTAGATGGGGTTATAAATGGAATCCCATACAGACCTTTTGGAAGTTACATGTTCTGCTCAAGCCAAGGGGCGGCTTGTATTGAAAACTCTGAGACAATTTTGAAGATGATTAATTTGATAATTCAAACCGAAGACAAATCTTCTGAAAACACTGTACAGGGGCACATAAACAACAGTTTGTTATTGGAGGATGTGATACAAAACCCTGGGAGAATATCTAATTTCAATACAAAATCGTCTTACGAGATGGGAATCTCATTGCAACTAGAAGCTATTGGTGTAGGAGCTCGGGTATCTTCATTTACTTTATAAAACAAAATTACATTGTAGAGTTACCTTAAAAGTATCATGGATTACAATATAGATCTATATATTATCAACTACCTTTGAAGTATATATATGAATCTATTTTATGTTGATATTAACATTTATTTTACAGGGGATGTAAAGCAACAAGATTGTAATCTAATGAACTACTAATCTTTACTGTGAATGTTGTTTTTTCTAATTTTACCATTATGCTTTCTACAATGAAAAAGTATATAACACATGCAGTGCTTGTCGTATATGTCCTTTCTTATTCTTTGATAATAATATGAGGCCATTCTCTCAACTAGTTTACAAGTTCATACATAACAAGTTTGTTGGTGGTGTAAGATTTGGTACTAAAATTATATAAGAATTCTCTTTATCTGCACTTATGATTTTTTTTTAAATGTGTTTTTGAATTTGGTGATTTAAACTCCACAGAATGATCTTGCACAGACCGCCCTAAGAAGAGCAAGAGAAATTGAAAACATGCATAACACAAATGCTTGCAAGCTGGATTTTAAATTAAGCAAAGCACAATCTAGAATGGAAGAGTTAGAGTGGTATAAAGAGCTTTGTGAGAAGGAAGACATTTATGATTCCTTCAAGAAAAAATATGGATATTATGATTCCTTCAAACAATTAAATGGCAAGAGGGATATCAATGCAAATTTTTGTAGGGAAAAGTTGGCCGCGTTTTGGGATGAGATCATTAAAATGTGGGAGAAACATGAGTTTCCAAGTGATTCAGAATACCCAAGCAAGTGGACATATGCTGGTAATATATATAGCATATTGGTAGAGCCTCTAGATATTTCACACTATTATCGTACCTCAAAGGGAAAGGGAAGCTATCTTTCTAATGGAAGACCCACTCGTCATAAAGTTATTCAGAAATGGTCTAAATAGATTGTAAATACTCAAACATACTACTAAATCAAGCATAAGGGGTGTCATAATTGTCCACTTTGGTTGTGTTTTGAATTAATATTTCAGATAAGCTACGAGGATTACAATTTCAAATGAATCCAATCTGCTAGGTAACATGACCTTGGTCCCTATTAGATAAAGAACTAGTTCTCACATCTGGGATCCCTAGGAAAGAGGATCAAGTTGGCCTTTTCAAACAACTTGACGGAACTTCCTTCTTGTATCATCAATCCATCGCCCATTAATACATTATGAATCTAATTAGTTTCAACATTTATGTTATAAAAAGTGTAAAATTTAAATTGCTCTTATAGGATAATATTTTGGAGGTCAGTATCGTTGCACACCGTTAGGAGTATGATTTCCTCGCGTGTTTAGATTTGTGTCTTCTATTACTCTAGAAGTATTCAAATACTAGTGGGAAAACGATGTGTATTTGTCAAGTTTAGTAACATGTATTGCTTATTAATATTTGAGTCTTTATTGCAAGCTTTCTTGTTTAGTATATTTTGGTATCTCAGGAAACAATGCAAATAATTTGAATGTAGCATTTCACTCTTCCTTTTCTGAACATGCATAAGCTGTCCACTCTAACCTTCATGTAGCATCTAGAATTTTTGAAGGCATTGTTCAAATTTCAAGTTGGTTATGTGTATTGAATTAAAATGTATATGAAAAATTTGGAAATTTCTTATATTTTAATTTTATATTTCATGTTTTTAGACTGAAAGCAATACCAAGGTATCCATTATATTCAATTATGATAGTCTGGGGAGAATATCAAGTTCATAGATGTTATGCAACATTCTTTAATTCAATATTAAGTGTTACCTTGCCTCTTCATCTTTGCAGTGTCTAATTTTCAGAGGATGGAAAATCTCAAGTCTCAAATCATATATTCAGAAGATGGATTCTACATAGGAATATGCAAGGAATTCAAGCAAAACAAAGGACACATGTTGGGTAGAAAAATGTACGAGAGCATAGTGGGTGTTGGTTAAATGACAATAAGAGAATTATTGGATTTCTATGGGCATTGTCAAGGTTTCACTTAGTGGCCATTGTAATATTTTGAAAAGTCATCGATGTAGATGATTTTCATGTAAAGTATGGAGACTATTTTTTTCATGGACTGGTATTAGTCCATTAGTGGATATTCGGTTGGAAATTCAATATATTGTAATACTTGACATTTTTCACATAATAAAATTTACATGGTTGAAATTATATGTGTGTATTTGATATTATTTAGTGTTGTAATTAATTAATGCGATTTTGTATGATTCACATGTGTATTTAGATTTGATTAACATGAATATTATAATGAACAAAAATAAAAAAGAATAAATGACTAAATTAGTCATTTATATTGATTAATAAGGAAAGAAAATAAAATAATATAAAACTACTAAATTAGTCATTTATACAATGAATATGAAACTACTAAATAGAGAGAAATGACTACTATAAATGATAAATTTGTGACTAAAAAAATGACTAAAATTCGCATATAAACGACTATTAGTAGCTAATTTCCACTATCTTATAGCTCGACTAACTTAGTCGTATTTATTTTAGTCATTAATAGTTTCCCTAGTAAGTAGTATATTTGGTCATTGATTTAGTCATTAACGACTAAATCAATGACCAAATATACTACTTACTAGGGAAACTATTAATGAATAAAATAAATACGACTAAGTTAGTCGAACTATAGCATAGTGGAAATTAGCTACTATTAGTCGCCGACTAAAAAATAGTCGTTTATATGTGAATTTTAGTCAGTTTTTAAGTCACTAATTTCTCATTTTGTACTAGTGACTAGTGTTGGATTCCATGTTCATTAGTCCATAAATGTCTACATGAACCAATTAAATGAGTCCCATGTTTTCTCGCCAGACTTGTCCTTCCTCAAATCGTGCTCTATGCTGCTTTCTCATCTAACAAGCTCCAAAAAAACCCTATATTTGTGCTTGGATATCAAGAAGTACTTCTACCATATTACCTCAAGCCATATGAGAAATGTAGTTTAAGATTAGGTTCCCATATAATCTATGTCAAAGAGTACTTATATTTGATGTACTTGTGCTTACAATTGCATGCTCTGTGACCTGTCCAATGTTGAATAGTCGAAACAATCAATGATTTTCCACACCAAGAGCTATAGTCTTGTTGGTCTCCTTGTCAACTAAGTAGCATTTATGTTTCCTAAAGTTCACATCTAGATGGTGTTAACACCTTATAGTCTGACTTATCAAGGGTAGAATAATCTACATGCCTAATACATAATACACATTGAGGAAAATCAAGTTCCCCATGACCCATCCTTAGTGCTCATAACCTTCTAATAGTGAGATATCACCACTCATAGCCCAAATGTCCTACATAGAGGTCATGTGTGGTAGTTCAATGGATTATTGGTTTCCCTTGAGCTTTAAAATTTATATTTTAGGCCTAATTTCAATTTCTCATTCCTTTACATTGGTTTATGTCTCAAGGCCGAGATACATAGTTCTCAAGAAAATATGATCATTTGAAGGTGAAGTATCTGCTTGCAATGTCATATGTTTTTATTGTACCGAGAGTAGTGAGGTGTTACAACTTAGTATTGGGGAGATGTGTAATGTAATGTAGCGTAAGGATGTCACGTTATGTACCCCCAATACAAAAAGTGATTAAATTTTTTTATGTTGGCTCATAAAATAAAAAGTGAAAACCAATTAAAAAATCCATATCCACTCATAAAACAAAATTTTAAAACAAGATAAAAACTCATTAAAAAAATAATACCTCAATAAATTGGATGCCTCTCAATGCTTGATAGATACGTGTTTAGGATGGACCTATGCTGGTTCAAGGAAACAATCATATGCTAATGATACCATGATGGAACAGTCATCATCAATAGGCCAATGATACCCCCAAAATGGTATATGTTCTTGGTGGAGGAAACCTTGTTATCGCTAAATGGATGTAACATTCCTTTCAGTCTCGAGCTTCAAGTCTCCTCCCATGACCATGTCCAAACCCCCAATTCCAAAGACTTGGATACATAGTGCCATGGAATCATGGATACCCTGCAAAGTCATACATGGTGCTTTAAGACATTTTTCATGGCTTTGAATGCCTCAATGGTTTCTTTAGAGACAAATGCATGGTATTTTTCATTCCCAAGGCCGTGAGACACATACATATTTATCCAAACCACCTAATTGCACCAACATCCCTAATCATAAGCCATTGGCACACTCAAGAATTCGTGTGTGGTTGGTTTAGGAAACCTTCTTAGTCTTTGATGGCTAGAAGACTTCTTCAAGGCCCAAGGTTTTGGTATCCTCCACTAAGCATGTCCAAGGCCCCAAGACATAAATATAGAGAATCATGAATACCATTGACAAAGTCATGTGTTGTGCTTTAAAGCATTTTTCATGGATCTAGGTGCCTCAATGCTTTCTTTAAGGATAAAGTCAAAGTATTCTTCACTAGAGAATCCTCCTAAAGGCCCCGAGACATGTACATACTACTTAAAAATATCGAATGGCACTAATATCCTCAATCATATAGTAATGATATCCTCAAGATGTCATGCGTGGTTGGTGGATGAAATATTCTTATCCTTGGATGGCTAGAAGATTCATTTAGGTCCATAGGATCAACTCTCCTCCCTTGATTATGTCCAAGGTCCTAAGGCCCTAAGACATAGATACATATTTCCAAATATATCCCTATGAGATAATGCATGGTTCCTCGAGGAATTTCTCATGTATTTGGATGCTTCAATGGTTTATTTAGGGCCAAATGCATGTTATTATTCCTTGGAAAACCATTTCCAAGGCCCTAAGACATGTAGATATTAAGTTCAAAACCATATAATGGAACTTCCATCCTCAATCACAGGACAATGATACTTCAAGAGGCCATGTGTAGTTGGTGGAGGTAACCTTCTTAGCCCTAGATGGATATAAGATTCCTTTAAGGCCCAAGTCTTAGGTCTCCTCCCTTGACCATGTCCAATGCCCTAAGTCCCCAAGACTTGGATACATAGCACAACGGATACCCCTGCAAAGTCTTGTTTGGTGCTTTTAGACATTGTTCATGGCCTTGGATGTCTAAATGGTTTCTTTATGGCCAATGACACTATATTCTTCCATAAAAAATCATTCCAAAATCCTTTATCAAGCACATACATATTGCTCAAAACCACTTCATGGTATCTACATCCTTAATCATAGGCCAATGATACCATTAAGACATCATGTGTGGTTAGTGGAGGAAATCATTATAGTTCTTTCTGGATAGAATATTCCTTTAGGGCCCAAGGTTTAGGTCTCTCTCTCTTTGATTATATCTCTAAACTAGCTATGGGTTATAGGTTTTAAGGGTTGGGTGTTTGATGATAGAGTTTAGGGTTGATGAGAATTATAGGTTATAAGGGTTAGGGGTTAATTTTTATTTGAATAGACACTTTAGAGGTTAGGATTACATGGTTAGGATTATAGGGGTTAAGGGATATATATCATTATGTGTTAGTATTTAGGATTTTTAGGGCTATACTAGTTTAGGATTATAGTGGGCCAAGAGTTATGGTGGTTAGTTGTACTAGGGACTAGTGATTGCAGTGGCTAGGGACTAATGGTCAAGGGTTTGGGGATTGAGATATAGGGGTCATGGATTTATGGTTACAAGGATGAATATTTATATGTACATGAGGATAATGCAAATTAGTGATTTTGTGTAATAATATATCTCCTAACCCTTGTGGGGAAGGAGAAAAGAGAGGGGTGAGGGAGAGAGGAGGGACTGGGTAGAGTGGAAGAGAGGGGGGTGGATTGCGTGGATAGGAAGAGAGGGGGTGTGGGGTTATAGAGAGAGAGGGGGGGGGTTTAGGGAGATTTATATTAAAATCAAGGTGTGGAAAAGAACATGTGTGCGCATCTACATGTGCGCACATAGAAATGTGTGCGCACCTTTATGTGTGCAAGCCTCTACGTGTTTACGCATCTACACGTGCGTGCATCTATGCGTGAGTACATTTGTGCACACGTGTGTTTGGATTCAATTTGTTTTTGGAGCCCTTGCAGGTTTGGTATTAGCTTTGGATTGCCAAAACTTGAGGCTCGGTCTGAGTTATGGCAGAACACACCAATTTCTGTAGCTTCATGCTTTTCACGCTTAGTTCCGCATATGCTCCACTCGAGCACTACTGATGAAATTGCACACACTTGTCGAGCTCTATGTGCATATTATAACTATATATTTTTTGAATAGATCTGTTATTGTTTTCTATTTTTAATTCATTTTTAACTGCACTCATGTCAAATTTGTAAAAAACATAGGTCGTTTATTTGGCCTATAAATTTTGATTGGCTTACATATTTCGAGAAAAGAAAAGAACCCGCACAAGAGTACAAGAATACCTACAAGCTAAAAAAAAAGTTTATTGAT
>BSBM01001265.1:12387500-12477500 GCA_027924585.1 Larix kaempferi
TATCAACATCGTCATTATCATCATCATCATCAACATCTTCATCATCATCCACATCATCATCATCATCATCATTTTATATCCTCCTTATATCCAAAGTTAGAGAAGCTCCTTGTGATGATGAAGACGATTTAGATGATGAGGATGAAGATGATGATGATGATGACCATCATCGTCATCTTCGTCATCTTCATCGTCATCATAATCATAATCGTCATCATCACCATCTTATCATCATCCATCATCTTCATTATGATCATCATCATCATCTTCCTCATCACCCTCTTCCTCATCATCATCTTCTTCCTCCTCATCATCATCGTCATCACCATCATCATTATCATCATCATCATCACCATCATCACCACCATCATCATCATCATCTCACACTAGTAATGATTCAACAAAATTATAGAAGCTCCTTATATCATCATCATCATCATCATCATCATCATCATCTTCATCATCATGATCATGATGATCATCATCATCTTAATCATCATCATCATCATAATCATCACCACTATCATCATCATCATCATCAACATCTTCATCATCATCATCATCATCACCATCATCATCGTCATCAACATCTTCATCATCATCACCATCATCACCATCATCACCATCATCAACATCTTCATCATCATCACCATCATCATCATCATCTTCTTATATCCTCCTTATATCCAAAATTAGAGAATCTCCTTATGATGATGAAGATGATTTAGATGATGGTGATGATGATGATCATCATCATCATTGTCCTCCTTTTCATCATCATTGTCATCTCCCCCTTTTTCATCAACATCTCCATCATCATCATCATCATCATCATCATCATCATCATCACCATCATCATCATCTTATATCCTCCTTATATCCAAAATTAGAGAAGCTTCTTATGATGATGAAGATGATTTAGATGATGATGATGAATATGATGATGATGATGATCATCATCATCATCATCATCTTCATCATCATCATCCTCATCATCATTATCCTCCTCCTCTTCATTATCATTGTCATCTCCCCCTTCCTCATGAACATCTCCATCATCATCATCTTCTTCATCATCATCATCATCTTCATCACCATCACCATCATCATCAACATCTTCATCATCATCATCATCACCATCATCACCATCATCATCATCATCATCTTATATCCTCCTTATATCCAAAATTAGAGAAGCTTCTTATGATGATGAAGACGATTTAGATGATGATGATCATCATCATCATCATCATCATCATCATCTTCATCTTCTTCTTCTTCATCATCATCATCATCATATTCATCATCATCATCATCATCGTCTTCATCGTCATCATCATCATCATCATCTACATCATCTTCATCTTCATCTTCATTAGCATCATCATCTTTATCATCTTCATCACGATCATCTTCATCTGCATCATGATCATCTTCATCGTCATCACCCTCTTCCTCATCATCATCTTGTGCACTTATGCACTTAGGGATTAACGTTTAGAAGATGGCATAAAGGCCTTTATGGGGAGGGTCTCTAGGAATAAACTGACACATATCGATTTATTGGGCAATAAATGAAGTAAATGTTACCCACCAAACTATGCAACGTTCAATAGGGGCGCGCATGCGCTAGCAACGCGCATGCGCATCTAGCGCGCATGTGCTCCTAGCGCGTGCACCTCCCTATTGAGCATAAAATTCATAAAATAACCCGCATTTTTTCTCTCATCCCACGCATGTTTTTCACTGTTTTCATGCATAGTCCGACAACCATTTGCATCTTGGATTGAATTCAGACACCATTTGGTGTTTCTTTGACAATTTGGATAGAATACACAAGAGTTCGGGCTCTAGTTGGCTCTTTGGATTGAATACACACCAGTTGGGCTCTATTTGACTCCTTTGATTGAATACACAACAATTGGACTCTATTTGGCTCCTTGGATTGAATTCTCATGCTGCTTGGACACACTTGAACTCTTCTTACATATAGTGGATACATCAAAAGATCATTTTACATTTGAAGCAAAGAGCAATCATAATCCTTGAGGTATGGTGACCTCTTCCTCTTGTTAAATGTATTTTAGTCTTCATTCCCTTTCTTTGAATTGTATCTATTTTAGTTTTTCTTCATGAATTGTATGATAGATGTATTTCAGTCTTCTTAATCTTCAACATAGACAATAAAAACATCTCACCACAAAAAAACTACAAGATGCACCAAGCAATGCTTTGAACCTTTCATGAAGATAATAAAAAAAACCTTCTTGCATCACCACCAATAACCCTCCATAATCACATAACTCCATCTAGTACACAAACATTTGTTGAATTCCTCATGATTTCAGTACAACAACTCACACAAACACCTAAAGAATAAAACTCTTAATCTTTTGGGGCTATTTTGCCTCATCCAAAACATGAAAATGAAGTGAGTAGTAGCTTCTACTTTTGTAGGAAATGTGTTCCTACTAGCATCCCATACCACCATCCAATACCATCCAATTGAGTTCCTAGAGGTGACGTTGTTGTTAAATATAGGGCATTCTGAATAGCTTTTAAGATTATATGAAAACATTCTCACTAGATGTTGTTTTACATAATCAATTGCTACATCAAGTTTTAATAATCATGCACATCGAGTTTTAATATCTTATTTGTTGTTCATTCTTGCAGGGGTGATATTTTTGTTTTGTTTAAAAACGTATTAAATATGAGCAACAAACGTAATAATAAAAGAAAGTCTAGAAGGAAGGAGCCCCCCCCTGAAAAGGCCCATGAGATAAGAGAAAAGGCCAGGTTGTACATGGAAAACCGTAGACATCAAGATGTTAGTGCCTTAGATCCATCAACAAGCAATGACGAAGTGGTTGAAGTCAATCAAATCTTTCTTGATGTTAGTATGAAGGGATGGATGTTGAACAGGTTGTTAATTGGCAACCTCCCCAAGAAGAACACACACATGTCAAACACACTCTGTTGCAGGACCAAATTGTAAACCAAGGGCCACAACAAACTGGTGATGAGACTCGTACTTCCTTTCCAACTCCCTTGCCTCGACTATCAAGCGTACGTCGAAGAACTCCCAGACATATTCATGTCGATGAAAGTTCATTTTCAGGGCTTGAAGGTAAGTTTCCCAAACACACTATTGCTTTCCATCATAAAAGGATAATCAAAGAATTTTTTGAATCCAAAACCGATGCACCAAAATGTCAATTGTTTTTGGCTTTGCTAAAATCATATTGTCTAGCTCATGTTCGGAGAATTTTGGGCATAAAGGTAGTTAGAAGTTCAAAGGCCAACGATCATGTTGTTAGAAATCTACAATCTGCATTTAATTTGATTGAAAAAAATTCTCGTACAAAAGATTTTAATGCGTCCCATCATGTACTATCGGAATCGATTGTAGAAAAATCCACAAGGCAACGTTGCCTTCTATCACACACATGTAAACTATTTAAAGTAGATAGAAAGACTCTTCAAAAGTATTCTTCTATTAGAGAAACAATTGAGACACCAGGCCAAAAAGATTGTTGGGCCTTTGTTGGTAGGTTACCTCATTCAGACATGAAACTTATTGATGTTGTTAGAGAACTAGTACAAAAGTTTTGGCATGATAACACTAGACCACCATTGAATCAAAGAGATATGTTAAAGTTCAGAAAAGGTGTTAAGGGGCCAATGTCAAGCACTTCCTTGACATGACACAAACAAAACTCTATGAGAGGTTCAAGAATGAGCACACACAATTGAAATTGGGCCAAAGGTCCTTTAAAAAATGCAAACCTTGGTATGTTAGAATTTGCATTGATCGCAACATATGTTGCTGTAGATACCATGTAGAATTTGAGTACTATTATGATACATATAGACATATATTTTGTGATTTGCATACTAACATTGTGTAGGAATGCCCATCGTTACAACCACCGAATGGATCCAGAGAATTTATACATAGCATACTGTTTCCAAGACCTGAAGGACACAATATTATAAAAGATCATGTTTATATGGGACATGTTCTAGGTGCAGTGGATTTGCATTATTGAGCCACTGCATCCATAAAACCGAGGAGCACGAATTTGGGAGGATGTCAGTAGAAATGTAGAACTTCAAGTACATAACATATCAAGTAGATAGTGTGAACGAAAGAAAAAAAATTGCATTGGTGAAGTCACAGGTAATCTAATTCTGCATACTTTCATACTGTACATGTTGAATTTGTACATATATATTCAGATTGCAAATGTCATGTTGTATTAATGCCCTTGGTTTTGTGGCACCAGGTACAAATTTGCGATTTCATGAAAGAATTCTACCAAAAGACAGAGCAGTATGCACAACATGTCCATGTAGCACGATGGCAGGATTAACAATACAGACAGTGCAGGGACAACTTTCCCAATGACACAATATTGTCGGTTGTGGACTTTGCTGAAAACTACACCCTGTAGCCACAGAATGAGATTCAAAGTCAATACTACCATTCATACCAAGTTAGCATACTGGTCCATATCACGTATGGGCATGCGCCAAAGAGAAACAATGACATGAGGATAATATTGAAAGAGACCAACTTCTACATCAGTGACGACAGGTGCCACGACCTGCATTATGTGCAGCATTGCTTCATAATTTTCTATGATCAACTGAAGGAGAGAGGTATACAGATGGATCAACATTGGATATGGTCAGATGGTTGTGTAGACCAGTTCAAAAATGCACTTGTATTCCAGTGGTTAAGTATTTTGCACAAGACCTATGATGTGTTGCATATATGGAACTATTTTGAGATTGAGCATGGAAAGGGAGAGCATGAAGGGGTTGGAGCATGTCTCAAAACTTCCCTAAGAAGAGAGGAGATGAGGTTCATGACAAACCCTCATATTCAGGATGAAGAATCCATAGTTCAATGGTGCTCTGCAAAAATGTTAGATCGAACCATGGAGCAACACAAACCAATAGGTAAAGGAAATGTTGTAAGAAATTTCTGGCATGTGGTTGATATAGATTGATCGCGTTCTTATAGTTGTAGTACTGTACAGGGAAATCGTGGATTGAATTCGGTTCGAAGATCAAACAACCCCTTATTTGAAATGTGGACATATCCGCAATGGCCATACGCATGTGTGGGAGATGATGGAACCCAGGTCCGCTCATCGGTTTTGGTACAGTGCCCCCATGCACGCTCGGGATCCTTTGGACGAGAAATGACCCCCTTGAGAAGGATTTCCATGGCCTTCATTGAGAAAACCCCTAGCTCCGGAGATGGAAAGATAACACTATTTTTGGGGGTTGGAGGCACGATGTGGGGGTCCCCATAGCTAAAACCTAGTGTCCTGGATCCATCGGAATCGACGGATTAGCGATCGGAGCTTGGGTTTGGGTGCTACAAGCATTTTGGTTTGGAACCCTCGGGCCATTCAGGGACACTTTGAGGAATTGCTCCGGGGTCACGGAACCCAAACCGATGAGCGGACCTGGGTTCCATCATCTCCCACACATGCATATGGCCATTGTGGACGTTTCCACAGTGTCCATGCACACCCGGGAGCCTTCGGACGAGAAATGACCCCCTTGAGCAATATTCGAATGGGCTTCACTTAGCAAAACCCTAGCTCCGAAGATGGCACAATAACATCGTTTCTGGGGTTGGAGGCATGCTGTGGGGGAGCCCATAGCTTAAAATCAGCGTCCTGGATCCATCGGAATTGACGGATTCGCAATCGGAGCCATGATTTGGGTGTTCTAGGCATTTTGGTCCGTCACCCCGAGGCCATTCAGGGACACTTTGAGGATTTGCTCCGAGGTCATGGAACCCAAACCGGAGAATGGATCTGGGTTCTTTCATCTCCCACATGTGCATATGGCCATTGTGGACGTGTCCATGGTGGCCACGCACGCCCGGGAGCCTTCAAACAAGAAATGACCCCCTTGAGCAATATTTGAATGGCCTTCACTGAGCAAAACCATAGATCTGGAGATGGCACAATAACACTATTTTGGGGGGTTGGAGGCATGCGGTGGGGGGAGCCTAGTTGAAACCTGATGCCCTAGATCCATCAGAATCGATGGATTTGCAATCGGAGCCATGGTTTGGGTGCTGCAGGCATTTTCGTCGAGCACCCCATGGCCATTCAAGGACACTTTGAGGAATTGCTACGGGGGCACAGAACCCAAACCGATGAGTGGACCTGGGTTCCATCATCTCTGACATGTGTGTATGGCCATTGTGGATGTTCCCAAAGTGGCCACACACTCTCAGAAGCATTCAGACAAGAAATGACCCCCTTCAGCAAGATTGGTATGGCCTTCACTGCGCAAAACCCTAGCTCCGGAGATGGCACAATAATGTCATTTTCGGGGGTTAGAGGCACTGTGTGGGTGGGCCCCTAGCTGAAACCCAACGTCCTGGATCCACTGGAATTGAGGGATTCATGATCGTAGCCATGGTTTTGTTGCTGCGGGAATCTTGGTCAGGCACCCCAACCATTTCCTCATCAAGTTGATCATGAATATTTCAATGTAGATGAGAGAGTTGTTCTTTGGACATACTATTTTGGAATATCAATGCCCTTTGATATATGTGTAGAGTAAAAAAGTACCATAGGCATTGAGAAATAAATAGATGGACACCTTTCTGCAATGTTTTACTAGCAAAACCGACGATGATAATGCAACATTTATAAAATAAATTCATACAATTTTTCCATTTTCCCCATAACTTTTGGTATAGTGTTGTAGTAAATGTTTAGCCTTTAATGTTTATGTAGGAATTGAAAACAAGTGCGATTTTGAGAAAAAACTAATTCGTTTTAGAGAAATTTCATGTCCACCTTGTTGAGCATTAAAACAATGATGTATGGAACCCTTGATGAAATGAAAGAGCCCTCACTTTGTCATGGATGCACAGTGGTGACTTGGAGCTCTTGAACAAAAAAAATATTGACATGGCAAGTAGGACATGATAGGCAGGAACCAAGGACATGATGGTGTGGATAATCTCTTGAAGATCACTGATGGTGCATTTGGTAAATTATTTGGACATATTACCCATACACATTGACCCATACTTAATGCTTTTGGTTGGAGTTGAAGTTTGATTCTGGAATTGTGACTTAATGATTTTGGTTGGTAATGAAACACATGAAGAAGCCCTTGCTAAAATAATGATGATGAAGTGGATAACCTATTGCAAACATAATTCAAAATAATACCAAAAACCCCAAGCAAGTTAGCTCCCATTTTTGTGAAATTATAAAAGATTAATTTAAAATAGTTATTGAAAGTCGGCTCAGTTGAAGTTAGTTTTTGACCTATATAAATACACTTTGAAAACTTCATTTAAACTTTGAAAACACTTATACAGTTACAGGATGATGAGTAGCCATTGGGCGTGAGCAGAAATTGAAGTTGATGAGAGTGACATGAGGGGATTGAGTTGATTAGTATCAGAGATGATGAAGAACAAGATTTTTGGGATGATGAAATGGAATGGAGTTATAAACGAATCCAAATCATGGACCTAACAACAGAACCCAAACCGGCGAGCAGACATGGGTTCCGTTAGCTCCCGCACATGCACGTGGCCATTGTGGAAGTGTTCACGATGGCCACACATGCCTGAGATCCTTTGGATGAGAAATGAATCCCTTGAGCAAGATTGGCATGGCCTACACTAAGCAAAACCCTAGGTCTTTTCTTTCACACATGTGAACTCTAGAGGCAACTCTGATCCTATGGATATATAGCCAGTTCATCAAGGAACAAGCCTATGCCATATGATTCATTTTATCATCACAAGGACACCTCCTTGCAGGCATTTCCAAATGGCCTCTTAGCCATGTGAGTTTGACACTTAGACAAATTTTTGTCTTTACTATGCAAAACACTTTTTCCTTCACTTTTGGAAGATTGATTTCTTGCTCATGTGATCACCATAAGGAAAAATACAAGAATGGTTGGATAGACACTTCAACAATGAACAAGACCATGCCAATTGATGAACTTATTGACACACACACAAAATCTGGCAGGTATTTGAAAGTGGTCTTCGAAACTGCTAATCTGACACTTAGGCAAAATTATCAAACCCTAGGTTAGTATGATGAGATTTTCCTTTTCATCAATTTTGAAGTGTGAGACACTCAATGGATGGAGGCCAACAAGGTGAATCCATCTAAATCAATTTCACCCCTTGAAGCCTCTTTCTCTCTCCTCGGCAGGCATTTTACTGAAGTAGTGCAAATCAACGTTAGAGGCACTTTTGGCATATTAATATCTTCCTCCTTAAAGACTCTTTGGACAATTTGAGACCATGGTCATATGCACAAAACAACATTCTAGAGATCCATACTCTCGAGATGATTTAATACATCAACCACAAGACATGGTGCGAATTTTACTGAGGTCACTTCAGGCATTACCAGTGATTTTACACTTAGACAATTTTTGCACTTTCCTAGACTTGGTCCAATCTGCTTGAAACACTGTTTTGGCAGATCCATAACTTCTTCCTCAGGCACTGTAAAGACAATATGAGGACATGGTTAGATATACAAATCAAAAACCTATAGGATGACCATATGGTGTGGGTATTTTATTCAACCCACAAACTATGGTGAGCATTTCCCTAAGGCCACTTAGGCAGTTTTGCTACTTTGGTGTAAAAGAAACCTAGAACCCTATTTTGGAAAAATTATAACGTTATACAGATACATGATTATGGGAAACTGAGACCATGGTTAGATATCCACTTCAACAAGCTATATCCTGATATGATGGTGCATGCATTTTTCTCAAACCATGAATTGTGGAGGGCATTTTCCCAAGGCCACCTAGACTAGTTTTCCAACACTTAGCCATTTTCAAGAACTTCTCCAAAGTTTATCCTGAAACACTAGTTTGGAATACTTATAAATTTTTCCTCAGACATGCTTATGGAGAACTGAGACTGTGACTAGATAGCCACTTCAACAAGCTATAGCCTAATATGATGGCACGTTCATTTTTCTCAAACCATGAATTATGGCAGCCATTCTATTAGAGCAGTTTTGACTACTTTTTCCATAGTCAATTTCCAAAGTTTCACAAACTTGCCGAACTTTTCAAGAATCATGTCAGATTGCAACACTGACTTAATGATTGCACCAGAACATCATCATGTGTCTTTCCAGCTTCATCACACATGCCACATCATCATACATGCCACGCCATCACTTGTAGGTCCATTTTGGAAACTAGGGTTTTGATCAGTAAGGGAGTGTGTAATTTTTGCACATGGGGGTCAACCTTGCAAAATCATCGACTGGGGACTTATGGATAGCGTTCCTAGATGGAACCTTCCTAGACACACTTGGAGGACTCCCCAGTGTTAGCACCGTATAATTTTTGGCAAAAATTGCAACATGGATAAAGAAATTTGATTTGTTGCAAAGGGCAAGAAGATATGGCTGTGGGGGAATAAAATTGATTTGTAATCAATTTATGGCATTTGAGCCAAACTTGATTTCTACGCCTTTAACAAGTTTCTTGTTTATTTCATTTTTTATTTTTTATCAAAATATTAGCCCGAAGGCTTAACTACAGCTCCTCGTAACCTGCAGCCATAACACACAAGTCAAACCAATGCACCAAGCGCCAACGCCAAGCACAAGTGGGAATCCTTAGGCTCATTTCATCGATTATATAATGTAATCATTCACCTATATAAGCACTAAAGGTTGGAGTTTCCTCTTCCATGTGGGATTATTCCCAGAAGTAAAAAAGTAAAAACGCAAAGGCTAGAACGCCATTTGATCCATTGAATACAATTTTTTGTCTGATGAGAATGCCACGCTTCCATTTTTGAACGCCGGGTGCAACCTTGGTCATGCTAGCCGCCATTCCAAATGAATATCAAGGCACAGACCTCAGTCTGATATTAAGAGCCAGAACATTGGCGTTTGATGCTGGACATGGATGGATTTCAAGTGACGTTGGGAAGTTTATGTATCACAAGTTTTGGGCTGCTAATGGTTCAACTCTTTTTATCCCCATCATTGGAAAACAGGGCTAGATCTATTCTCATAACTACCATAACAATTTGTATCAAGCACCTGTAATTTGTTCAACAGAGAATTGAAGAGAGGGGTTTCCATTGCTTCACTCTCTTGGAAAAGAATGGGGAATCTTGTGGATGTTTTTTGGGTAGAGGCCGCGTCAATCAATGGATAAGATCCGAGGTTAAAAAAATCAACGGTTGTTAGGCACTTCGTAGATTAAACATGCGCGAATATATAAACTTTCCAAATCTATGAAAATTGGGTAGGCTCCACAAGTTTCAACAGCTCAGATCAGCAGATGAAGGAGATCCACGGTCCCAATAAAGTTCACAATTTCAACATGCAAGGAGAAACCAAATTTCAAAATCAGCGAAGTTTACATGCTCGTGCAGCTGGGCAAATTTAATGGAAATGACTTTTTTAGTCATTAACTTCAAAGAGCTGTTTCTGCTAAATGGGAAGGATTTTTCAGAAACTGAGGTTTCTCTTCAGCGCGAACCAATATTCACAAACCTCTCTCAGTTTTTACAAAGGTATTTTGGATTAAGAGAATCAAAGTCATCTTCACAAGGTAATTTTCCAGAAATTCACAACCCTATTTGAGTCATCAACTTCAAAAGCAGATTCCAATGAGCTGGAGGAGAAGCTGAGAAAATGAAGACATGGGTTTTGTCGGGAACATTTTGAAATACAAAAACCTCTCTTAGAATTTACACAGCTATAACCATTTTGGATGTGTAGGTGGGGCTTTTAAGCCTATGTTTCAGCCGTCCGCATCCTTGAATGAAGAAAATTGGTTGTAACTGATTTTCAAGGATGATGGACCTGTCTGTATAGGTGTCATCACTTGTGTAACAACATTTTGTTTTGGAGGCCAGGTTAGAATAAATCGAACTTGAAAGCTGAGGGTATCCTCTCCTATATATTCATATGTAATAGACAGAGCTAGGGGTTCAAATTTCAGGGGGGGGATTTCAAGAGCAGAGAGGCTCTTCATTGTAAAGGGTTTCATTTTCAGTAGATGAATAAAATTGCAGAGATGGAATGCTGAGAGGTTTCCATGGTAGAGATTATTGTGCCATCACTTTCTTCAGTAAGTGATTTTTTATGTGACTGTTTTTCCCAGTTTAACACTCCATTGTATGTTTCTTTTCATGTTTGAACAATAGTTTTATGCACTAGAATTCATCATGTATGCTCTAGGTTCATTGTTCAAACATTTTCAAACATTTTCTTCTAAAGTCTTGCAGAACTCACCCAAGCCAGGTGCTCTGTTTGATGGGATGTCTTCCTTGTATTCTAATCAACCTGCAAAATCCTCAATATTGAAGAAATGGTGTGTACCTTGCCTCTGTCCATGATCCTTTCAAACCCCTAGCTCTTGCAACTTAACTCAGATCTGATTATTGACTCCATTGCCCAATGGTTTCTCTCATGATTGTCCTACCAAAACTTTAAAAACAAATTTTCCTATCAGAAATCTAACCTTCTGAATGCCATTGATATAATATTTTGAGTTTGAAGGGTTTGTAAATAGTGAGAGATCCCTCTCTGATTGTGTTAGGTCAGAAATACAATCTAAAGTTGGTGTTGTGGTTACCTCGAAGTGGCTTTTTTCCCACAACCATAAGGGTCATTTTGAGTGCTAACACCCAGAAACTGGTTTTGTTGCATGGTTGTAATTCTATGGTCCCGATAGGTATCCATCAGGTATCCCTGAAGGCCTTTTGGATGTGAGATGGAATGAGCCATAGAATGACAACCGTGGCTTAGATCGACAAACCGTCAACTCCGTTGGATTCAGGACATCAGGATAGTGCTAGGGGTTCCCCTCTCCTCTGGTCCCATGGCCCAGGTGTCATCTTGTAGGTCCATTTTGGAAACTAGGGTTTTGCTCAGTAAGGGAGTGTGCAATTTTTGCACATTGGGGTCAAATTTGCAAAATCATCGATCGGGGACTTATGGCTAGTGTTCCCTGCTGGAACCTTCCTAGACACACTTGTAGGAAATCTCAGAACCCGGTTTTGTTGCAGGGTTGGAAGTCTATGCGCTCGGTATGTATCCAACAGGTGTCCCTAAAGGCCTTTTGGATGCGAGAACGAACAAGCCATAGAATGATGACCATGGATTGGATTGACAAACTGTCAAATCCGTTTGATTCGGGACATCAGGATAGTGCTAGGGGTGCCCCTCTCCTTCGGTCCCATGGCCTTGGTGTCATCTTTTAGATCCATTTTGGAAACTAGGGTTTTGCTAAGTAAGGGAGTGTGCAATTTTTGCACATGGGGGTCAACTTTTCAAAATCATCAAACATCAACTTATGGCTAGTGTTCCTAGCTGGAACCTTCCTAGACACACTTGCATGTCTTCTCAGAACCAGGTTTTGTTCCATGGTTGGAATTCTATGCCCCTGGTAGGTATCCAGCAGGTATCCCTGAAGGCCTTTTGGATGCGAGATGGAACAAGCCATAGAATGACGACCGTGGCTCAGATCGACAAACCAATGAATCTAATGGATTTAGGACATTAGGGTAGTTCTACGGGTGCCCCTCTTCTCCAGTCCCATGGCCCAGGTGTCATCTTCTAGGTCCATTTAGGAAACTAGGGTTTTGCTCAGTAAGGGAGTGTGCAATTTTTGCACATGGGTGTCAACTTTGCAAAATAATCGACTGGGCACTTATGGATAGCGTTTCCAGCCGGTTCCTTCCTAGACATACTTGCATGAATTCCCAAAACCCAATTTTGTTGCACGGCTGGAATTCTACGCCCCTGGTAGGTATCCAACAGGTGTTCCTGAAAGCCTTTTGGATGCGAGATGGAACAACCCATAGAATGGAGACCGTGGCTCGGGTCGACAAACCGTCGAATCCGTTGGATTTAGGACATTGGGGTAGTGCTAGGGGTGCCCCTCTCCTCTGGTCCCATGGCCCAGGTGTCATCTTCTAGGTCCATTTAGGAAACTAGGGTTTTGCTCAGTATTTCTCCATATTTTTTGTTGTTCGCCTATTAATATAATTTATGCGGATTATATGTAGTTATTATTATCAGTACTGATGTATTTCCAGTATGGATGAGATTGTAACTAGTTTTGGGGGGTTTTAGAAGCTAGATTGGACTTGATGTAACTTTCACATTTTCTTTGATTCACAATAATAGCAAGAAAATGGTATTTTTTTTCTCTTGAAAAAAATATATATATATTTATTTCAACTTTTTGATAAAACCAATTAATTTTTTGTTTTTAAAAATATTAAACTTAATTGTTTTTCAATCTCTCAAATTAAATAATTTTTTAAATCAAATTTAATTTTTTAAATCAAAATCTAGATCCTTATATGATCAAGAAAAAAATATCATGAATGCTGCAAGTGTTATTTTAGAGATAAGTATTACAAACTCCTCATTGACTTTAAACGATTAACATGAATTGATGATGTAATTATAGATATAAGTATTATCTTAAGAGGTTAGTATTACAAGATTGTCATTGACTTTGACTATATATAAAGACAGATTAATATTACAAGATTCTCATTGATTTTGACTATTTATAAAATACGAGATGATCTAAATATAGATAAATGTTACAATTTCTCATTGATTTGGAATATTATTTATAATTATAATTATATTTATAATTTTATATATCATTGCGTAGTTGTTTCAAAGACATAAAAAGTCGTGTTTAATCTTGCTAAGAAGAAGAAAATCCATGCTTAAAAGTGAATAAATTATTGTAATATAGTGATCACAGTATCTGAAAATTCATATTGCAGAACTAACTCATGTTGGTATCACGTTGTGTCCTGAGAATGATGAATTAGAATGGTCTTTTAGAAATTCTGTGGGTGCGATTAAAACTTGTCATGCTTATTGGTCTATGGCCGACTCTTCCACTTACCCTACACATCAGTGGTGGCATAGTTATGTTTGGTAATGGGAGGTGCCATTACTAAATCCGATGTTTCTTGTGGATGGCTCTTCACAATAAATAAAGAGGTTAAATGGCCTAGACTCCAATGAGCATGATGGCGACAATGGTGACAATGAGCACAATAATGACGATGGTGCTAATGGGATTGAGGATAGATATGGTGATGGTGACAATGATACAAAGTGCATTAGGTTGATGGTGGATAACAGATGATTGATGGGGACGAGGATGGTGGTACCACGAGCAAGAGGATGACGAGGCTTGATGGTGATTGGGGTAGTGGGCATGGTGTTCATGACAATGTTGTCATGATAGTGGAGTTCAACATTAAGCTGGTAACCCTAGAGCTTGGAGCCTATCCTAGAAACACGAGAGCCTATCCTAAAATAAGAAAGAATCTTCCCTGTTTTTTTATATATATTTTTAACAGGAGTGTGTGCGCGCATACGGATCAGAAACGCACATGCGTAGTTGCACGCACGTGCCTGGGTTCGGTACCGAACCTAGCAGCGCATGCACGCTTCCTTAGGTACGTGCACATGATCATTTTCTTCCCGCTAGCGTGGCCCCATTGCAACACTTTTGGGGAGCAACTTTGTGTGCCCGCCCGATAAGATTTCTATTTTTTGAGCTAGCCATTACAACTAACGTGTTATAAGTGGGTATCATTACCTTGCACCAACCCATATATATAACTATAACTATAGCTATAGTTGTGCTTCTCTATCACATTTAATTAATTAAGACAAGTGAGATGTAAAAATTACAATATATAAATCAAAGTGCTTTACTATTTGGTGTAATTAAGAATCAAGAGGATTAAAAAAATAATTGTAATTATTTATTTTTTACATGTAAATTATGTTAATACTATAGATTGATATAAAGTTTACATTATATTTATCAATTGAATTAATAAAATATGTTAAATTAGGATGATAAATTTATATTTGCATTAAGAATTGTAATTTTACAAATCAATGAAAAATACTTAAAATATTAAAAATAGAATTTGTCATTTTTTAAAAAATTAAAAATTCCACAAATTTTAATAATTACATTCACAGGTGTTTTCATTATAGTGATAGGTGTTTAGATATTATCTGAGATTTTGGACTTCCTTGAGTAGATCAAGGAGATTATGTGGTGGTTAAGAAAAGGGGAAAATGAGTATGTTTATTAAATAGTATTTGGTTTTATGTTTATATTAATTAGTTTAATGTTTATGATAGTTTAATGCTTATGTTAATTACTTTAATGTTTAGCCTTTGTTTAACAACCAACCATCTCCACAAAAATTGAGCTTGAATAGAGCCTATGTTTTTCCTAGATTGCATGAGGATGAAGCAAGTGTATTGTTCATTGATTTTATGGTAGTCATTCCAAATTTGAAATAAACAATTATAAAAAAAAGAATATAAAACTAGCACAGCTAAAAGTATAAACATATATTATTTAATAAACATACCTCTTTTCTTAACCACCGACTGAAGCTTATTTAAATCCTAATCAAGATGCATTTGAACAATGACGACCATGAAATGCATCCCCACTACACACTTGTTACATTCTAGTTAATCTTGTTGATCCAATCAAGGAAGTCCAAAATCTCATATCTAAACACCTATCGGTCTAACTATGAGTTAATTACACCTATCGATGTAATTAACTCATAGCTATGATGGATAACTAGTAAGAATAACAAGTAACTTATTTGTGGTAATTAACTTGTGACTTATAGATGTTCACCAACCACGACTTAAGTATATGTGTTAGAAAAAAAAAAAAATGATTAACTCTATACATATACATAAAGTTATGTAGTATCATAACTCTTTACTATTCCCAATTACAATTTGGCTAAGAAGAAAAGTAATAAATAAATTAAAACTTAAACAATTTGGATGGTAGAGGCACTCTAAAGTATTGTTAATGGGATGACAAGGGAACATAAGTCCTGCCATCAGATCAGAGCGTGACAATATATAACAAATAACAACTTTATCAGTCACAAAATGCAACTCTACATCATCATGGTAGGTAAATCAAATTCAATCAAAATGCAGCTATCTTTTTGTGCATCATCATGATATGTTATTCAAATCCATCATCATAGTAGGCAAATCAAATTCAGTTATATGATGTATTGAGAAATTTAAAAAAAAATGAGTTGAAAAAGAAAGAGTGCTTTTTTTTTAATTAATGCAGATAATAATAAGTTAGTATGCAAAAATGTAACGAACTTTATAGAAGAATCTAAGGAAAGAAGACGAAGCAGCAAAAGTTATAGTCATGCCAGCATGCATACCCAACATCAAAATACCTCGGTCTAGCCCGCATATAAGTATGGATCGTGAAAGCGAAGAACTGGAGGCCATTAATATATTTATGTTTCTTTACGGTTTCATCCTGAACTTACAAATAATAATAAATTTTGTGAAATTTTTTTAGGGTTTTGATTTGGCCAAAAATTACTATCTGAAATCAACTTCACATCTTTTTAAAGCATGGAAATCTATGGTTAAAGTATAACGCAGCCAGCCCACCTTGCCTCACACTTCACAAATCATTTTGTTTAGTATAGTGCCCACCAAAAATAATGATCTCCAGAGAACAATTTAAGCTTTCTATTTATTCAGAAGTGCTCGAAATTAACAATTTTTAACTGAATGAATACTTTCATTAATATCTTAGTATACAACACCGGAATAAAGATGCTACCAAATTCATGATCTATGAAATTGATGCATTAAAAAGCTTTAGATCCCACTTTGATGTACATGAATTTCATAAATTTGCATGTACCAGAGTTCATTCCGTGATACAATATATGGGATGATGAAGAATTCAGAAAGGATGAAGTGGAAAAGTAACAAACCGAATAAAGATAATTATTTCCGCATGAAAGAAAGTGCAGGCCAACCAAATAACGCCAATGATAATTAATTCCTTTATAGCAGAAAGAAGGATCGAATTCTTCAGAGAAGCAAAAGAAAATGTTGAAGTCGGAGGAGCCGAAGTAGAAGAAGCTGGTGCAGCAACTACCATTTGAAGATGCATAGCCAACATCAAAATACAGCTACAGTGCATTGCCTTTCCATAACTCGCCATTTTTCAACCACGATTTTGTTTAACCTACACCTCAATAAGGTTCAGCACAATCCAAAAACTCAAATTTTAGACCCTGTAATGAGCACATATTCACTAATATTTATAAATAAGGTTATGTTATACTCATAATTAACAACACCAAAATTAGGATGGACACAATGAGTCCAGTCAAACATAACCTGTTAGTGTGCTCACATTGCATGTAACTACCTCGTCTCCCTTCTTGTTGTTACTTTGTGATTTCTGGGCGGTTACTCGCTGTGAATGGTCCCAGCTTCTCCATAGACATGGCTGTTAAAATAACAACTATTGATGTACTATCCAAATTGATTGCACAAGCATGAAGTAGGTGTGTTGTTCAAAGAATATATAAATAAAATAAAAAATAAGTGGTAGCTGATGCAGAGAATGTATAGATAATATGTATTTAGACAACCTGTTTAGCTATAAGAAGGGAGTGATAATAGCTAACTGAGACATAGACAATAAGGTGAAGGAAACTACACATAGTGAACAAGTAGCACTTAACTTGTGGTCTATCGTGTTCATCAACAACAAATTAAGTGGTTGTGCTAGTTAATAACGTCTCGTATACTCTATTTCATTGTGGAAAATTGTAATTAAGTGGATAGGCATTTAGATATTATCTCAGATTTTGGGCTTCCTTGAGCCGATCAACAAGATTAACTTGAGTGTAATAAGTGTTAAGTTTTCTGTCACTTGTTCTCTATGCCTCATTCTTCTAGTTAAATGAGTTGTCTACCACTAGCTAAGAGTTATTCATACATCAACTATAAGTATTTTTATATTCTTTTTTATTTTATAATTGTTTATTCGAATTTGTAATGAGTGCCATAAAATCGATATAAATCGATATGGAGAGTACACTTGTTTCATCCTCGTGTAATCTAAGAAAAGCATAGATGTTACTCCACCCCAATTTCTAAGATATAAACACCTATAGGTGTAATTAAAATTTAAATAAGCTTCATTTAAGCAATGGTTAAAGAAAGGGGTAACAATAACGGCAAAGGTTCAAGCATGAACTTTTGTTTTATGTTTATATTAATTAGTTTAATGCTTATGTTATACCATTAATGGATAACTATAATAATATGGTAATTTGTTTAATGTTTAGTCTTTGTTTAACAACCAGCCATCTCCCAAACTACTAGTTTGTTTGTTAGTGTTTATATCTTAGGATTTGGGGTGGACTACCATCTATGATTTTCCTAGATTGAAAGAGGATGTGACAAGTGTACAGTCTAGATTATTTTTATGGGATTTGTTCAAAATTAGAAACAAACAATTATAAAAAAAAGAAATATAAAAAAAATTGGTAGTTGATACATGGATAACTCGTAACTATGTTGAATTTATTATGCTTTTGATGTATATGAGGATATTTAGTTAAACATTCAGATTTACAAAATATTTTTAAAAAAATATTCAATTTATTGATTTTTGGTTTAGAAAATTATTTTTATTTTATAATTAAATAATGATGATGATCACAATAGTTATTGATATTCAATGAGACCAACTTTGGTCATCAAACCATAAAAATGAAATGAGTCACTTGGTTTTCTTTAAAATTTTATTTTTATGTTAAAAAATATCTAAGAAAAATATTCTTAAATCAATATAGTTTTGATTAGTTAAAAGGTTAGAAAGGTTAGTATTATAGCAATTTTTTTGAAATTACTCTCTAATATAGTAAAATAGTAATATTCTTAAATCACACAGATGATAGATTATTTCATCCCACTAGTTAGAATAGAGAAATAATTTGATCTTCTAGATTAAGGTTGAATACTTCCTTATAATACCTTAATTATGGCAACACATATTTTCTCTAAATTTAAATGTTATAATATTTTTAATATTATCACTATTGTGAAGAGTGACCTCTTCTTCCACTTTTCAATGATTTAACCAAAACTTAACATTTTTATGCCAACATCACTTAATATTTACTTAATATTTATATGTTGTTTTTATAAATAATTTCATTATATTTTATAATTTTAAAATTATTTTTTTATATTAAACTTTTTTTATATATTAATATTTTACATATTTCTTTAACATGTAAGAGTTTTTTCCCTTTCTCTATTGACACTTTTTTTTTCACTTAGTATATTTTCAATATGCTGTCATTTTTATTATAAGAGTTTAATTAATTTATATATTTTCAGAAGATATATTTTTTTATAAAATTAATATTATGTTTTCCATTTTTCAATAATAAAATTAGTGATTTTTATTTTTAAAATATTAAAATAAAAGTCACTACATTTTAAATATCTAATTATAATATATTAAAAACGAAATAACAATATTTAAAATTAATTTATAAATTCTTATTTATTTTATTCTCTTATATATATATAACTATCATAAATATAAAATAGTAACATTATATAGAAAATGTTTAGATGTGTGTAAAATCAACTTCAAGATGTTGAAAAATGTATCTACTGAGAACGATTAAGAGTTTTATAGTTTAATGTAATATTGGTGATACACTCAAATATACATATATAATCAAATACTTACCATAAAAATATCTATGTTATTGATAAATATTGTATATATCAAATGATCGAATATATTATTCCACTATCAGTGTAATGTTGTTTATCAACAGCACTTATTCCACTTGGACTCTATTTTATTCTTTTGGAATGAGCGTTTGATTTCCAACATATGGGGTTAGTGGGTTACAAGTTAAGGGTTAATGTCTTAATGGGTTAGGTCTCAGTAGGTTATAAATACTTATTATGTTAGTTAGTGGATTGGTGATTAACTAATTAACATTTTAGTGAGTTATTTTTAATAAATGAACTCCTTGGAAACATCCTCACACTATGCCTTGGGACCGCCTCATATACATCAACTCTGGTGATTAACTAATTAACATTTTAGTGAGTTATTCTTAATCAATGAATATGTGGGTAATGGACAAGGAGTTAATGTGATATCATGTTAAATGGTTAGTTAATTAATGGGTTGGGGATCACTAGGTTAGTGGGATAGTGGCTAATGGATTAGAGGTTTTATGTTAGGAGTTATAGCGGTGTGGCTATGGTTTGGTGAGTTGTGATTTATGGATTGTTTTTAAAATAATATTTAGATTTTTTTTTTTTTTTTTGTCATGATAGTGTATGAAGAGGAATAATAATCATCAAGGTTACTCTAAGGTGTTTTACTTGCTATGCCAAAGTCATATTCTATAAGGAGATAAATATGTTAAATACACATAGGTCCCTTAAGTTTAGGTATACATTGATGACATTTATCTCAAGTATCACTCACAAAATATAAAAAAGATTCATACTAAGTAACACATTATAGAATAATTTCATAAATAATTTATTCTAACAAAATCATTCTATGATTATACCGTTCATTTAATTTCATGCGTTGACTTCCTCCCATATATAAAATTGAAAACCAAAAATTTAGTAACATATTTAAAATCCAAATTAACTTTTTATATTTGTGTGTGTGGTTCACGCCTTATTGGGTCAATTTACATCTAGAGAAGAAATCCAAGGGGCCTCACCTTGTCAGGCTATTTCGGAGCTTATCCTCGGCACCAAACATGGGTGCCTAACCCAGGAGGACCGAGAGAATTGGACCCTCGACCTCAACCTCGTAATGCCTTGGTCCCATGGGGTCCAACCAACTAAGCTACCCCACGATGATATATACATATATACATATATATATATTACTCATTCTAAGAAAGAGATAAGTAGATGGAGGGATCGAGCACACGAATGATGGGAGGGTTATGATAGGGTTCAATGAAAAGGATATGGTTTCTGTAGGTTGTGTGCAATGTCGATGGTGGGGGGTTAATCCCCCCTCTAGTCTCATCGAAAGGGGATGATTTTCATAGGCTAGTGGAGGAGAAACAAAAGAAACAACCTTCGGTGGGCTAAGAAAATTTCATGAAGAGACTAGATGCAATTATGGAGGTCTCTTTACTGATGGAAGGCCCTCTTAAAATTTCCATGTCGTTATTAGAGAAGTGTTTATAAGGGAAATTTACAGGATTATGGCAGAATCCGAAGGCTATGTACTCTTGGGTTCAAAAAAATTGGAACCCCTTATCAAAGGGGAAGTGGACACCTTCTTTGATGGAAAAGGATTTTTTGTGTTTCATTTTGTATAAAAGGAATACCAATATATGATATTCAGAAATGGCCCATACTTTACGGGGCCAAGAGGTTTATATCTAAAAAAATGGTCAGGTCATATTTCGATTTCGGACCTAGGTTATTCCTTCGGCAGTGCCAGATTGGGTTCAACTATATCATCTTCTAATCCATTGCTGGAATAATGAATCGATGAAGGTTGTTGGAAATATACTCGAGAAACACATAGACTGAGTAGAGCCAAAGGATCAGTTCTCTTGTGTGATTATATGTGTAGAGGTGGATCTAGAGGTGGGTCTCCATGAGGTTCTAAAAAATAAGATCAACAACTGGGAACATATCAAATAATTGGATTATGTGCAAATCCCATTTAAATGTTGAATCTACCATAAATATCGTAATTTTGCATAGAACTATTCCAAAAAATAGTTGAATCAAGAGGTACTAGAGCCTTAGGATAAATGGACCTTTTTTTCCGGAGAGGGATTGGTCCAAAGCAAGGGCAGTGGAACCCTAGGAAAGATGGGAATACGAGTAATACAGGGAAAACAAGAAATTAGAGGAACTGAGAAACCCCAAAGGGGAGAAACCCCAGAATTGTTTCACTTCCCTTTCTCAATATGAGGAAGGGATCATGTCGCAAAAAAAATTGCACAAGTGCACTCTTCCACTTGGTAAGGGGATAGGACTTGTAGGCTATAACAAGGCCTTAGTCCTTGGAGCCCCTATGTGGGTTGGTTGGTATTCCTCCAAGTGATCCTGCAATAGATTGTTAATGTAATTCACATGAAAACAAATAAATATTAAAAAATACAAAATAAAAGAGATAGGGGCAAAATGAAAACTATGATAACAATCCAAGATATGCCAAACCACTTTTGTATTTCCCAATGGTATAGCTATACAACACCTAAGAGGTATGGGATTCAAGGGAAGCCAACAATATCCCTTAGGGAGGCCCTTTTTGTCCAAACTAAATGCTAAGTATATGGTATAACAATGGAGAGAAACTCTTTCCCCTTTGATGGAAGGTGGCAAGGGAGCTTGGGAATGCTCACAATGATAGGAAGTGGTGGGCTATGAGGAAGCTACAACTCAAATCCAACAACATAACCTTGCTCTTGATTTCTCTCTGCAAAATGCATGCCATTGGCTTCCTTTTATAGGCCAAGAAGTGGCCAACAAACAACTAGATCCAAATGTGAACTTACCTACTCCATGAACTAGTTCCAAGGTACACAAGGGGGGTTGGTTAATGCCACCATGTGTGTGAGGAGCCGAATTCGGATATTGGGGGAGGATTGAACCTTCAATGAACCGTAAGGAGTTAGTGGTCCCATTTTTTTGACAACAACGAGGCTATCGAAGTAGTAGCCACGTCGGTCTAGCGTGGTCATTGTTCAGGTAACCTGTGCTATAGCACGGGTTAACACTGTATTACCTTCACCACCCTTTCTTTTGACTATTTCTTGGCACTTATGGAATCATGTTGGATTGAGGCTACATGCGGTGGGATGCATTCTTTATGTTGATGACGCCTTACTGGAAGAATCACCGAAATGTCGCATGTGTGCGATTTTAAGGCATTAACAGATGCCCCCTGATGTATGAGGTTCATAGGTTACTATAGAGCTGATAATGCATCATGTTTTCTGTTGTTTCTCTAATTTTCTATAGGATGAAGCATATGTGGACAAATATTGTTCTCCCATGTAGGAATATTGTTGGTGATGATCGTTGGAGCTGTAGTAAAGCATATTTTTGTATACAAACGAGGTGGGAACACCTATGCTCATGAAATGCTGCCAAAGTGATTACAATGAGAGAGGACTAGGGGCTCAACTCTACTATAATGTTGGGACATGGATGAAGATGGCCCCAATCCATGTTTGAGTGAATGACCTAGGAACTGCTGCAGAGTGTCGAAGAAACAAAATTGTTGGTGACCATGATAAGCCCATGGGGGTGGGGGACCAAACGGGTATGTGAATCTTCATGAGGGATTCCATATACCAAATAGACTGCTACTATGATTTCTAGATGTGAACACTGCTACCTTCAAAATTACATTCCCCCTGATGTGATGATGTGTTGACGTTGAGCATAGGGGAAACCACTTATTAAGGGAGCACTAATGACTCTCACTACTAAGTTCAATATGATCCCTTATATTGATTGAAAGGAACCCCAAGGTACAACTGCAACTACTGCAACTATCGGAATATAGTGTCTTGATGTCAATACGAGCTGAAGTATATGATAAGATGAGAGTCTTTCCCTGAGGATCGAGGTCGTATTGTAACCAACTAGTGGACACACATACCTAACAAAAGACTAGTTGATAAGCATGGGGCTGATAACTTCCTTTGATCGATGTAAACATCGAGAGTGGGGATGACATCTTTCCTTTTTGATCGACACAGATTGAAATAGACGGAGACAAAATGCAAATTAAAGGGCTTTGTTGGAGACACAAAACAAAGGGTAATGGTAACCGGCAAAAAAAATACTATTGAGAAGATCGAGACTCAAATACATCGATCAAACGCGAGCATGGGTTGTTGCCAAAAATAATATGGTGTTCCCGCAATGTGAGTTGAATGGGGGATCAACTCATTGTACATAACGAATAATGGTGGGGTCCCCACAGTTTTGGGTGTGTCGGGAGACCGATTTGATGATGGGCGAAGTCCCCATGGTTTTGAGTGGATCGGGGGACACTTTTCAACGATGAAGTGGGGGTTAACTTGCAGATGTAAAGAAAGGTGCCCCATGAAATAATGCCATGCAATGTATACCTACAGGATAACTAAAGACAACTGGCTTTTGTGGAGGGTGGGGTACCCATAGGTGTCTTTGTGGGGGTGATGATACGAGGGGTTGTATTTGACCTTGCAGTCTCATTAGTTCAAGACGAGCTTCTCGTTCGACGTGCAAAATGGGGCATTGAAGTGAGAAGTGGGTGGTCTCTCTACAAGATCGGCAAGGTACTGGTACACATGGACAGAATCACTCTTGGACTTCCTGGGTGTTGATTTGCTACATTATGTATGCAATGGTGCTAGGAGGGATCATATGTGTGGAATTCCCGCAGGAATATCATTCATTGTGTGGCGGTGTCATCGTAAGTTTAGATGGGTCTTGAAACAGTATAGGCTCTACCATGTTTTCTAGAAATGATGCAATTTCAGTCGGAGCGGTGACTAACTGTGTCATTATTGTGGCGACCACATTAATAGATGTTGATTCTCAGTCTAAGGAGGGAGGTTCCTAAACTGTCACTTGAGTGAGATGAACGGTTTCCAATGCCTCTCGATACCGAGGGATTCCAGGTCAATGGTGCACATAGTGACCATATTGAATGCATATGGAACATACATGATTTCTACGCAATGTCTTGTACTTATATTTGGGTGAGGAAGCTATGCCCCCTTTTACCATTGGTGGAGCATGTGTTATACTCACAAGGGTGTTGAGCAAATTTCGTAGCTCCGAAAGAGTAGGACATAAGTTGGTTACATGGCCTTGCTTCCACAAAGAGAACACAACGGTGTAACCCTTTGATTGGAAGTATTGATCATAACTAGGGATTTTAACTCCTATTGGTTGATGCCCCCTATTTTAGGCTTAACGATTTCCGATAAATTGGATGTTGGGTTGGGTAATAGGGTACCTTTCAACTTCAGTTGTTTGGTACCCCCATTGGCGGTTTTAGAGACGAACGATTGTGGTTTAGTTGTGGATGTCATAGGTTGGGTTGTTGTAACTGAATTTGTTACAGGCCTTGTGGATGTAGCATCCAAAATAGGGAAAAACTTGTCATGGGATACAGGTTTGGAAGCCATATCTGGGTAGGGCAGTGTAAGGTACCATACCGGGATCCCAAAGTTATCCCAGGTAGAGTTAATCGATCCATGACCAGTGTCCCTTGTACACCCATGGGAGGATACAAGAATGGGATTTGAAAAATTGGTGTTACCGATGGGATTAACGTGTGGTCAATTCCATGACTCAATGGCGGTGATGAGGATAGTGTCGAGGTGGAGGCGACACCATTTTCAGCGGTGAAAATTGTGCACATTAGACCATCAGTCAATGTAGGGATCTTAGGTGGTAGTATTGAATAAACTCCTAACAAATTGGAGTCCTTGTACTTGTCGGGAGCAATCTCAACATATAGTTGTTCATTGCCGAGTACAGTCCGTAGGACATTGTCGATATTTCTTGTGGTGTTGGGGTCATAGTAGTTAAGTTGGTCAAGAGTAACTACCTTCCCATTAAGGGAAAAATCATGATACAAAAGACCTAGGAGGATACCTCCTTCATGACGTACATGTAACTACACCCCAAGAGGATGTTGTAGTCGAGTTCTGGATCAACTACCTCGATATCGGTCATAGCCATCTTCCCCCCCAACTCTATGGGGACATTTTGGTACAATCCTCTTGGTTGAAATAGTCTCCCATCATATGTGCGAAGAGCGATATATGAGGGGACCAGCTCAGGGGGTCCTAATCGTTTCCATACTTTTGCGGACATAACGCAAGTGGATGCGCCTTCGTCGATGATACAACGATAAATCATGGCATTATTTACCATTGTGGATCACCTTTGTCAAGATCAAAATTTATGAGGTGCGATTCAGATGAATCAACGACGTCAAGTGAATTGAGTAATTCCTTTCGCTGTGTTGGGAAAGACTATAACACTTATATTGTGGACATGGCTATCGGGGATTGAATCAAGTCATCCACAATACTGTAATTGTGGGTGGATTTCATGCGAGTGTTATTAGGGGTACGCTGAAGTGGAACTTTCAGAATAAGTGGGATTTTTTCAGTGTTCGGTGGAGGGTTTTGTCAAGGACCCCTCGAGGGGATAGAAATGTCTTCCACTTGGGGGGTGGAAGGCCCATCATAACATTTGGATATTTCCGGAAGGTTGATATCCAACATATAATTATTTTGGAAAGATCCATCACCAAGTGGGTGAGGCTCTTGCTATTGTGTAACTACCCTTTTATTTGTAAATGGTTTCTATAACACAACGGTTTGTGGTTGGGGAGGATTCACTTCCTGAGGAGGATTTTTTGTTGTCTTGTTTTTGTCTTCCACTAACTGTTGGCAGTCAGGGATAAGAGGACAATGATGTGTGTAGTGACCATAATCGCCGCAGTTGGAGCAACAAATATAATTGGTCCTTAGGGTGGGATTCTTCCCTTATTTGTTGGGATTGTTAGTCTCTGCATTGTGGCTACCCATGTTCTGGTTTTATTGGGGAGGGGGGTTTCCCCCTTGCCCCAACTACTGATTCTGTTTGTTCTTAACTTTATTCTTCCCGTGATTTTATGATTTATGGGAGTTTGTGGTGTTCAATTGCTCAAATTGTTGAGCTTGTTCAACGTAAGAAGGTTCAACTAGGTTACCCCCATGTGGGGGGAAGGTTGCTGATCAGTTGGGAAAGAGAAAGGATAATATGGGTTATACCCTGAGGGTGGGATAAATGTGGTTGGAATTCCATAAGAGGTGGGCACAGGAACAAATGGTGCCATTGGAAGTGTAGGAATCGTCATTGCTTGGATAACATTTGGGTATGTAGAACTATATGGTTCATACTATAATTAACCAACTGGTGGGATTGGTACCGGTGTAGGGGGTACCGACGCAGGTGGCATGGATGGGTAGTTTGGAACCATATTGAATGTCGTCGATGTGGCAGTAGGATCCTTTCCTAAATGGGAAATGGACCCAATAATCCCATCCACCGAATGTGACAAGAACGGAGGTGTAGGATCCAATGACCGATTACGAGGGGCATCATGGAGGATAGTGTAAAGGTAATCATATTATGCATATATGAGGTCTAAATGTTGAGCTTTAATAATGGATTCTTCCTTTCTTTGTGGCATGGAGGTGGAGACATATTATGGTGGGTTGGAGGGATTTGATAAACCAATCCAACAAAAAGGGAGGTTGTATTTCGATTTTACATAATGTGCGGCATTTATGCCACTCATGGATGTGGTCAGCGATGTGGGTGGAAGTATTTTTCCGAAAATCAATGAGAATTTTGAGGCCCAGGTCATGTTAGATTAGCATCTAAAAATATGTGAGAAATGCAATGGACAATATCGCAAATGTGGAATGGGTCACACTTGTTACGTTTGCATACCATTTTTTTTCGTTCCAGTGAGGGTAAGTTGGAAGAGGTGAGGCCTCACAGAGTCATCCACTATGATGTTATATGAACACCATAAGTGGCAAGACATGATGTGGTTGGTGGGATCATCTCCTTTCCTTCCTTCGAATTTGGGAATATCAGAGGGAACCTTGTCTAGCATAGCTGACCATGTCGGATAATGAGTAATGGGATCATTGGTCAGTTTGGTCGAATCAGGTAGATGTAAACTAGCCATGAATGGTAGAGTTAGTCATGCCATTGTGTGTGGGATATGATTTCCACGAGGGGGATACCCAGGTGGTGTTATAAACAATGGTTGACCTCCTACTAGGGAGGATGGGTCAAAGGGAACCAAGGGATCTCCAAGGTGAGAAGCTAGTTGGGTACCTCTTCCAATAGGGGAAGAAGTGGTATAATTAATAGTTTCTCCGAGAGGATTAAATGCACCTAGCAAGGCTTGCCTTATACCAGATAATCTTATTAATGTGGCATGGGAGTGGTCCCGACTGAAGTACCTTCTGCGTGTACCACGGGAGGAAGGTGTAAAAACACCCCTCGAGGGAGGGGATATGCCTTGCAGTCTACGAGACTGTCTTGGGATTTTTTTTTTTCCTCAATGGTGAAGGGTTTGTGTCAAATGAGAGTGATAATGGAATTTTAAACACAATTGAAAAAATGAAAAAATATGCCAACCACAACATATTCAAAATGGTGCAATAAGTGAATGATATGTGCAAAGTTTGGTTTTAGTGCATGAGTTCCCACATGTAGGTTCTTTTTATTATGAGTTAGTGAAATTGTAGTTAAAATGAAAATAAATGTAAATTCCCTAACTTATAAGACCTAATGTCATTCCTCTCAAATGTAATTAGGCCTCCCGAAGGCATAATTGATGGTGATAATGGTATCCACTCACCAATCAACTAGTGGAGGTAACAAAGATCTATTTCTATCGGTGATGGGGCCAATGTTCCAATAGACTTGGCAACACCTCCGAAAGGAAATAGCGAACTTCAGGAGTTAATTGCACTCACAATTGCTCCTTGGTGATATCCTAAGTTGGGCCACTAAGATACCTTGCGTCAAGTGTGGATCATTGGTTCATCCTGCATGGTATAGTGTCGTCTCCCTACAATAAGCTGAGTGTCTTGTAGGGGAGAGAAGGGAAGCTATACCTCGGATTTCACCTCCTTGGTCATGACGCACTTCTGATCTAGGTTTTATTTTAACACTTTCTTATAACAAGATTTTGTAAGTACCCTATGACACAACAATGCTATGTTTCAAAATATTGCTAATGAAACTAGATTGGTGGGCATTTAATTGATGCCTAACCCTATCAATCCTACCAAACTAAAATTTTATTTTGTGACCTCCCGTGGAGGATTTTAGTTGGTTTAGACAATTACAATGTTGATTTTAAGGGGTTTGAATTTTCACTTATGGAATGTAAGAGAGGTATTTCACAATCCCTACCTTTCTGAATCACCAAGCTCACATGAAGTGCGAGGTGAAGAGCATACCAGGATTAGGAGAGTCTTTAGGTCTCTTAGTGTGTGCTAGTGGTGCAAAAACATGTGATGAAAGAAAATAGATTGTCGTAAAATTAACTAGAAGAGTATATCAAGTAATGTGTACTTTTAACTCTAAGAGACACTCATGGTGCTTTGCAAAATCAAACAATACTAACAAATAGATAAGTGTGCAATGGAGGTATTTCATACTTCTCACCCTTTTTTGATTCACCAAGCTCACATTAAGTGCGAGGTGAATAACATAATTCGGTTTAAAAGAGTCTTTAGGTCCTTTCTTGTGTGCAAAAATTATATTCTTAATAGCATTGATACTAAAAACATGTCAATTGTGTAGAAACAAGAAATGCTCTTGAATACTAGTGACAACAATGGGTCCCGTTGAAAGCCTCAAAGTTGTTTACCTAGGTAACTTTCAAGAGAGATGAACTGTTTACTTCCTAATCTTGGTCTAGGTGAACTAATTACTAAAAAATTAAGTAATTATGTGAATTAGGTTTAATTTAAGTTCACTAGTAAGCAGTAATTGGATTGCCAAACTAAACTATGCAGATAAAAAGCAAATAAACTATGGTAGCGCAACTAGGCCACACTCTTCCGCATGGACCATGCGAGTAAATTAAAAATAGGTGCACTGAACAACGTGGGTGGTACATTAACCAACCACGTAGGTCACCCTTATGGGGTAGCATAGGTCTTGAACTAATTACCTGCGCTGACCGTACGCCTGTTAGAGTCGTTTCTCCACTGGTAGCGCGACCAAGAGGCTGGGATTTGTGCTACTATGTAAAAATAGATTGGGGCCAACTCGGGGCCAAATTATGGAGCAAGAGGTGGAATACTTGATCTCCTACAAGTGAAAAATACCCAGAATTAATTACTTAGCATAAAACAACCTAGTTAAATGAGAAATGAACAAAAATAAGTATGGTTGCCATTCGAACTGTTGTGGAAAAAATTGCACAAGTGCACTCTTCTATTTAGTAAGGGGCCAGGCCTTGTAGGATGCATTAAGTCCTTAGTCCTTGGATTCCCTATGTGGGTTGGTTGGTATTCCTCTAAGTGATCGTGCAATAGATTGTTAATGTAATTCACATGCAAACAAAGAAATATGAAAAAATACAGAACAAAAGAGATGGGGGGAGCATGAAAAATCCAACAACAATCCAATATATGCCAAACCAATTTTGTATTCCCCAATGGTATAGCTGTACAACAACTAGGAGGTGTGGGATTCAAGGGAATCCAATAATATTCCTTAGGGAGGCCGTTTTTGTCCAAACTAAATGCCTAGTAGATGGTAGAAAAATGGAGAGAAAATCTTTCCCCTTTGATTGAAGGTGGCAAGGGAGCTTGGGAATGCTCACAATGATAGGAAGTGGAGGGGTATGAGGAAGCTCTAACTCAAATCCAATAGCATAAACTTGCTATTGATTTATCTCTACAAATTGAATGCCAATGGATTCCTTTTATAGGCCAAGAGGTGGCCCACAAACAACTAGATCCAAATGTGAACTCACCTCCTCTGTGAACTAGTTCCAAGGTATACAATGGGGGCTAGTTAATGCCACCAAGTGCGTGAAGAGATGAATTCGGATCCTGGGGGAGGATTGGGCCTTCAATGTGGTGTGGGGAGTTAGTGGTCCCACCATTTTGATAGTAGCGCGACTATCAAAGGAATATGCACGTGAGTTTAGCATGGGCATTGTTCATGTAACCTGTGTTATAGCGCGTGTTAACCGTGTATTACCCGCAATACCCTTTCTTTTGACTGTTTCTTGGAACTTATGGACTCATGCTGTATTTTGGATCTATTGAGGTTTCCTATGGTGGGATGCATTCTTTATGTTGATGACTCCTTATTGTAAGAATCACTAAAATGTCACATGTATGCAATTTTTAGGCATTAGCAAATCCCACTTGTATATCCCCCAATTGGGGTTGTAAAAGTTGGGAAATAACCCCAAACAATAGCCAGGATCATTGAACAACCAAGCCCCATAGTAGGAGATGAGGTAGAAGAATTGAAATCAAAAGGGGAAGACATGGAGGACGAAGAATCGGATCCAAAACCAAGCAACTGAAAAGGAAGAGAGACAGAGAGGGACAAAAGAAAAGAAGAATCATAGAGGGAAAGGACTACAAGTTTCAAGGGGCATGAAACCCCGATTGCAAGATTAATGTGGAATGCCACTTTTCGGGTTGAAGGGACAACTTGCTCCCCTCTCTAGTTTGTAAGGGGAACCACCCCTAATGGCCTTCTTTCACTAATGACAATTAGGACTAATTGGAAACATTGATACCTTCCCAAACATCCCCTCAGTGAAAGAAAAAGCAATATAGATTGTGCATGGAAGAAGTTGACTCACTATAAGACTCATGTAGTGTGATCTCATAAATATCAAATCCTTCTAGTTAGGAAAAGTATGAGGCAAAAGGCTCTCTCTCTCTCTCTCTCTCTCTCTCTCTCTCTCTCTCTCTCTCTCTCACACACACACACACACACACACATGCACACACCCGTGTGTGTGTGTGTGCGCACGCATGCGTGAGTCCATTGGGTAATAAGATAAATTAATTTTAATCAACCATTTCAAGGTGGAGATAGATAAGTTGTCATACATTCATAGTTGTTACAATAGCACTCCAAAACAGGTAGTGGCTTGGTGGTTAGTGGATTAATGGATTAATGGTTAACAAGTTAGATAAACATTTGGTTCATGGGTAGTATGTTAGTATATTATATGGTTAGTGGGTTAATGTGTTAATCATAATATGTTTCTACATTAGATGGGTAAATAATTAGTGGATTATTATCTGGTGTGTTGGATGAATCTTCACTCAATGATTTATTGTATGGGAATGTGTGTAAACCCAACTTTAAGAACGCAAAATGTAGAATGAATTAAAAATCTTAAGGTAAAGCTAATAGTGAAAAAATTCAAAAGTTTTAAGTAATCAGGGATGTAAAAGAAGTTAATCGATGTCCTATCATATCGTAATCCAAATATTCTTTTGAAGTGCAGTTCTTCCCAAGGTCTGGTGATTTTGTCTTGATTTTCTGTCACTTTGGTGTCTTCATCCAATTCATTATATCTCCTTGCTTCCTTCATCAAATTCATTTGATTGATTCATAGTTGTATGGTGCTTGATATCTTATTGTTCACTTATAACAATAGTTAATCTAAACAATGGTTTAAGTGTAAACCTCAACCACACTGAAACCAACTAGATGCATACTATTGTCATAACCTAATTAGCCTTATTTTATTTTAAATTGGTGATGTTATTAGGTATAAATAGATAATTAATTAAATTGATTTTAATTTTTTCCGAAGAAAAACCTCAAAATAAGATAAATAATGCTACAATGAAAAAACATAAAAATGTACAACCTTGAAAATTTTGTAAGCCAAATCAAAATGTGCAAGCCTTGAATTTTTTTATGCTAAAGTCATGCTATGTTAAATTAGCACATTATAGAATAATTCTATAATTGGATTACTCACCATTTTTTTTTATGTTGGTTATAGAGTAAGATGATACTATTCATTTAATATTTAGTAATTTATAATTCAAAATTTAAACATTGTAAATTCATTTATAATTTTCTTTATTTACATCTTGTCAATTCTTTAATAATTAGTTTATATAAAAATTTTTTTGTGAATTTTAGCTTCTCTTTCTTACCTACGTTTCTCTAATGACTGGATATATTCATAAAATTTTATTTCTCCTTCTTCCCTATGTTTATCTTATGCCTCTATATAATCATATAGAATTTGAAGGGTTATAGTGCTAGGTCTCCCTTTGATATCCTTCGATATCTGAGGTGAATTGTTCATACTTGTGAAGATATATAACTATGAATATACTAGAAATAAATATGGACTAAGGAAAATATAAGGAACTTGTGCACCTGATTAATTTTTTTAGTTTGTTGGATTCTATGGGAACCTTGGCTTGAGTATATTCGACTTTTTCTCAAATAAGCAGTAAATAGTGTCTCAGTCACCTTCCCTAGTCACTCAATAAGATCTCAAATATTCACTCAGATGAGCAAAAAACCTTTCTCAATAGATCTTCACTCTTGCCTCAGGTTACCATTGTGTTCCCTAGATCAGATTGACCATAGAAAAATAACAATTGAACCCTAGTATCATATCATTATTTCCTTATCTATGATCCTTAGTATTTATCAAAGAGAGACCTACATATTGCTTCAATCAATAAGTTTGCATAATCCTAGCATAGATCTAAAATCACCCTAGACAAATAAATCCTAGCCTTGTATCAATATTGTCTCAATTATGCTTCCTAGTCTTTCTCAAAGAGAGGCCTGTAGTTCACCTTAGATAGATCATAATTGTGTAAAACCTACCCCAGAGTAAGAATTTCCATGGATCCAAAGGGGGTCTTGGACCGTTTGAATGCCTCAGATTTATACCTTCACTTGAATCTTTGTTTAAAAGGAGCCAAAGATATAGATCAATATGGAACCTTCAAATTGATTGGATAATTATACCAATACATGACAATGGATCCATAGATCCTCACTTGAATAGCGCATCCTAGTATTGCTCAAAGAGAGACCTCCAGTTCACCTTGGACATATCATAATCATTTAAAACCTAGCCTAGAATAAAAATCACCATAGATCCAAAGGGGGTCTTAGACTGTTTGAATGGACCTTGTTGGAAAAGAAATTGTTAAAAAATTTACTCTTAATTTTTAGGAAGTAAACCCAAGTGTGTATGGATAACTCATTAATCAAAGTTGAGAAATACTTAATAAAGCTAGGAAAATAAGCAGAAGGAAGCGAACCAAAAAAGACATTATGAACATGCTAGAAGGGGGGCGAGGTCTGTTGAGAGGTACATTTTTCAAAACTATCCCTTAATGTTTGTCAAGAACACACCTGGGTCAAACATCATCTCTTCAAGAAATTACAGGAAGACTAATCACCATTTTTTGATTACATAGTTTTTGCAATGAGAAATAGTTTAAATGACCAAATTGCTCATGCCAATGTTTTCTCAACTCATCTCTATGAGAAATAAAAACTAAGGGAAAAGGTGATGACCCAAATTCATTGAATCTATACAACTTTGTAATAATTCATCAACAATTATGGTTGCCAGGACATGCTTAAGATCTTTGAAACCATTGATTACAACTTGGTGAGGTGTACACTCTACAGTATTACCTTCACCAATATGATTGATTTGATAGATTACAACAAATTATAGGAAATAATTGGAACACATAATACATCGTTGAATTGACCATGACCTTTCTAAACTATTTTAGATCTTATAACATTAAGAGATCTATAATCACCAAAAAATATTTTTTTGGACATTACATTTATTTAAAGCATAAAAAATCAATTTATCCTTGTCCATATGTTATTATTCTCCAGAATCAATGAACCAATCATTACAAGAAGAAGAATAACAACAAGAAGAAGATGCATCAGAAGGAAAAACTACAAGCATAAAGTGCATGTCCACGAGTGTAGGGTCCTCCTCGGGACACTATCCAGAACTGTCAAATGTGGAAACACTACATCGTAATTTAACAAAGTTGGCGCACCCACATGAGATTCACCTAATAACATGAGGAATTCAACAAGCAGTCAATGCGTAGTTAACGAAAGGACAAACAACGTAGTAGTTGGCATAGTAGGCTAGTTAAATCCCGATCAGGGTCGTGGTTTTAAAGTTAAATAACAGGAAGTCAACTAACAATAGATCGTTGTCTTCAATAATTAAATTGGCAATGATAAAAACAATAGTTCGAGTCTTCAAATGTAGGGCCCTCCCCGAGACACTATCCATAACTTTAAAAAAATATATAGTTTACCATAACTGAAATGTAAATTGCATCATCAAATAAATCACAACAATAAATATTTCTTAAAATTTTATATAAAACTTATAACAAAAAATTGAAAAGAACCTGTTCAGTGATGTTCGATCTAGCTGTTGAAGAAGTCACTGGAGGGGTTGCCTCTTAATATGATCCAATATTTCAACAAATTACTGAAGGATTCCTTAGTTGACCTCCCTACCATACAGGCATTAGTCTTCTTCCTCCCATTCCCTTGAGCAAATAGGGGTCGTAAAGAACATACAAGTATAAACCCTCATATGATATCTCCCAATCCCCAGAGCATTTATCAACCAAACTCACATCGACCACACTTAATCTCAAACTTCCATAACGGAATCCATCCAACATTAGGGATCAAGAGATCCCTTTCTCTTCATTCTCCCTTTCTTAAATAGAAAAGTCTTAGACGACACGTTTCGTTTCATGCAAAAAAAAAAAAAAATTATTAATTCTCTAATATTCATTCTCACGCAACCATGTGTCTCTCTCACATACTAGTTCACATAAGTTCCTCAATTCTCTCTTAGTTGTCTCCCTAGTCCAAAATCCCAATCCCTAGATAAGTGGATGCATGTGAAGTTAAACTCTAGATATTTTCTAATCTAGATTTGCTCCAAAATCAAATATCTCTAATTTATTTATTTTTTAATTTAATTTAATGCATGTCTTCCTAAATCAATGGATGTACGGAATTTATACCCCAAATATCCCCCTCCAATAATTTCTCAATTGAAAATATGTTTTCATTTAATTATTCTCAATTTAACAATTACATATGCAAAATTCAATATGTGCCTAAATGTTTTAGTGCAAGAGTGCAATTATTCTTGTTTCCTGCCATTGTCTAGGTACCACTTCTATGGGTCCATCTGACAACTTCCTTTTCCTTGTCCTCATGTGGGGATTACTATGTAGCAATTAGGAATCGTTACCGTAATATTTCGACTACATTTCCATGGAGACTAATGGCGATTGAGGAATAAAATATCCCTTATTGCGTGCCCCTCAACACATCGTATGCAACCAAATCGTTGTGGCCTCTCTTGTACGACACATGCTTCCCCGGGTGAGCTGATAGGGATTCTGACCCCTGCGTGGAATGCTATTTCAGTGTCGATAGTCCGTCGTCATGCCCCTATGTATATTTCTCGTTCTTTATGACCTCCTTTTATCGCATTGAGAGTCGGTCCGTAATTTGTTTTACTTGCTACTACACACACTCAAAGTGCACATTAGTAGCATTACACCATATAAAGTATATCATCATGCGTTTTCATCTTTATTTAATTGTATTTAAATAAATGACATTTATTCACATCTATGGAATCAAAAGTAACATTTATTTCATTAATTCATAACATAATCTTCAATCCATATTTCTCAATCAATCGAGCATAGTCATAATTTTCTTGTAATTCAATAGTTTTTATCAAATAATAAAGCATAACATAAAGTTTCAAGTCTATTTAATTGGGTCACTTCAATATCAATGCCCTCAATGGTCTAGTCAATCAATTGTATTAAGGCGGGTGTTACAATGAGAAGTACAATTAGAAGATGAATCAAGATTGATCTTATGCTTATTCATTGTTTCTTCTAGAGCTTCCCTCTTCATGAAACACTTATATTCCATATGACCATATTTTCCGTAAAAAAAACTGTAATGGCACTTATCTTCTTACCTTTTGATTTGGTTCGTTCATCACCATTGGAAGGATGAGCTGGCTAAAAGGGTTTGGGACACTTGTTTTTCTTATTGTTGTGAGGATGTTGCTTCCTAGGATGCTTGGACATATCCTTTTGTTGTTCCACTAAGGCTTTGATAGATGTATCAGTAATATTTGTCACTCCAAAATGTAAGAGCTTATCTTGCTCTTGAATCAAAGAATCACAAAAAGGATTCAAGAGTGGGTTCTTTATAAGTAGACCCCATATCTTATTTTATGGAGTAAAAGGTAGATACAAAAACAAAATAAGTAGGACCAATCTTATAAATAATATGATAAATACATTGCTTCTCTTCCTTTTTTTATGTTGCATTCTTCAAGTAAGAGTTTAAGGGTTTTGTACATCTGAGATAGAGTGTCTTGAATGCAAGAGAAATCACTTGGATTTAAAGTAACCAATTAAGTTTCAAGCTAGTGACCTCAAATATCATTGTGTTTACCAAATACAGTTTCTAACTTTTCCTTAACTTTTCCTAAGCTGCATATGGTGCGCCAATTCCTTGAAGGTGGAATCATAACTCATTAGAGATGGACATCAAGATTAATACAAACGTTTCATCACTTTTATTGTCCCATTTGATTTTATTATCAACATCATTGGGGGAGGTTTCTTGTCCAAAGGAAATACAGTAAAATTCATAGGGCATCCTTGATATGGGCTCTCCATTAGAAGTAGTTGGTATTGGTAGGAAAAATATCACTTGGACTATCCATATTAATATGAATTCAAAAAATGAAACTAATGGTTTAGATACAAAGATATAAAAAAATGAAGTTTAGAAAAAAGAAACCAAAAAGGGACTTACGATGTCAAAGTTAATATGCCTTTTTGAAGAAAGGAATAAAATTGAACTAGGGATCCATGTCACAGGTAGAAGTTGAACCACATGGTGATGGGTACAAAAAATGCAGTAAATAATCTGCCCCCCATTTACTCACTTTTCCTATGAGCTCACTTTTACAAATAAGTTACTTTAAAATAAGTGACCCACTTTTATAAAAACAAGTGGAAATCACTTTTACAATGTAGTTAGTTTATAAGTTAAATTTACATGAACTTTTGCAATTGTAACAAGAAAAAGGGCTTGAACCCAAGACCTCTTACTTATTAAAGTAACTTTCAACCAAGTGATTTAAACAAAAGATTTAGTAATATTATGGAGCAGAATGAGGGTGTTGGTATTGCTATTGTTGTTGTCAAAGAGTGTGCCTACCCAAAAAACCTTTCTTTTTGGCCCACAAGACAGTTTACAAAACCACACGAAAACAAAAAAAATGAAATTTTGAAACTAAAATTTATCAAATTGAGGGTTAGTACTTGGTTAGCTTACCTTAAAATTGTAAGTTTTCTCACTTTTTTTGGTTTACTGAGTTTGTACTTGAGGTACATGGCAAAGAGCACACACAATCAAGAAAACCCTTTCTGCTTTGTTTCAAATTTTATAAGTTCACAAGACAAAGGGAATACATAGACTGAAAAGGTAACAACTAGGAATTAAATAGAAAACCAAACTAAAATATGAAAGAATATGAGAAATATTTTTAAAAATATGTAAATGTAGACAATATACCTCTGGATATGGTAAAATGGTTGTAACTTGGGAAAACAAAAACCTTTTTGATTGAAGTGAAAAAGTGTTTCCAACTGAAAGCAATACTCTAGTCATAATGGAACACTTCTCTCAGCAAAACAATACAAAGAAATAAAAGAATTCGTAAATCCTTTGATGCACGTGACTACAATAATTCAAGATCTAGATCAACAATGAAAGTGGGTCTTCATAAGTGCTATGGTACCATGTTCAATTAAAACATGGTATTTCCAAAAGATCAAACACCTTAAATCACTCACACAAACATATCAGATATTAACACAACAATGTTTTATGTGGTTAAAAATCTCAAAAAGGGAAATAATCCATGACCCTAATCAATTAGCTACTTGAGGCAATATAGTTTAATGCAAAGGAAAAATATTTTGTGTATGAGTTTCTCATAATCAATCATCAAGAAAATGACCCTCCATACTCTTTAAATAGATATCATGAACCGATTGGGTGTCAATCCACATATCAATAACTATTAATATCAAGTTGAATACGCATCGTCGAATCACAATGCTATGTCTAGAACATATCGTGATTGTTGGATTATATAAGTACAAATACATACTAATGCATAATAAATAAGCACACTTTACCTAAAAACATATTATATCAATTTTATCTTAACTAAATTTGAAGTATCTAAATAGCCTAACACTTTTGGGGCATGTGAAAGATTTTGTCATCATTGAATCCCTCTCTCTTTAAATTTAACTGCAATAATATATTAAGTAGGTTCATATGAAGGAAATTAAGCAAATGAGATATTTTTGTTTCTTTTTCAATGGGATATTCAAAATATGGGAAGCATGAAACCAAATTCTCTAAAATAGGCACAAATGGTTTTAAACAAGTACAAATTCAACAGCTTTGATCAACAAACATTTCCAAATTGTCCTTCTCTTCATATTATCTTAGGAAGAGACTAATATGGCTGCATGTAATTTAAGGATTCAATCATAAATAATTATGAAGGGAAATTAACCAAAAATAACTGTTCTAAATAAATAATAGAGTTACTATATTGAATCTTTCTTCTTTTTTTTTCTTTTTTCCTTGGAAAAAGTCGTAATTTTATTTCATAAAGATGATCAAAATTACATTCTACACATGTAATAGAATCACAAGGATCCCTACATTTTCACAATTTTTTCTGTCCCATATAAGCATCATGTCTTTAGTCCCATACAAAAAAACAGTACAAAGGTATACGACTGTACATACAGTCCACATATATCCAATTACATATAAACAAAACTTTATCAGAATTTTTTTTTTTTTTAAATGCATGACCATCGCTGGTCAACAAGAGAACAGCTATCCATGCTGCCCGCATATATCCGATCATATATACCTGAGTCAGTAAAGTATGAAGGTCCATCTCTGTCCCAAATTAGCTGAGCTATTGCTCAATAACGTGCCTCGATATCTTCATGGAAAGGTCTGTGATAGTAACAGTATGATCCCTCAGTCGTGTGTCTAGTGATCTGCCATGTGCCATAATTTAAATGTTGTTGCATCGCTTCCTTGGAAAGTTGATCGGCCATCCCATTTCTCTCCCTGTAGACATGTGTCAATGTAATAAGATTAAAAGACTGCTTTAACCTGATTACCTCCTCCAGGATAGGTAAAAGTACCATCACATGACATTGTGTAATCTCCTTTTCCCATTCGATAACTATCATGGAGTCGCCATATATCTGTAGAGAAAGACATCCTTGTTCAAGTGCAAATAACATCAGCAGCCTAAGAGACATAAGTTCAGCATAGTTATTAGATCCCCTCCCCAAACCAGCCACGATATGAAAGTAATGGGTCTCAGATGCGTAAAGTACTCCTCCCCCTCCGCACACCAATTGATGGTCTGTTGAAGCACCATCAAAGAAAGCCCATGGCTTGGATTTATCAATCAATTCCACTCGCACAGGTCGAGATCTAGTCACAGAGACAGTAGCCTTGAAGTGTTGGATAACTGCCACAGCTTGTGCCACGACGTTTTCCATCGGAACCCTGCAATCGTGAAAGATGGTCTTATTTCTGGTTATCCAAATGCCCCAGGCGAAAATACAGGGGGTAGACAATATGGAAGAGGTCTTTTGTAATGACCACCACAATTGGAACGCATCATGGACACTCTCACCCTGCCACCTTACATTAATATCCAAAAATTTGCAAACATCTGCCTAAACTGCCTGAGAAAAACGACAATGTACAAATAGATGAGAAATAGTCTCTTCCGCATCCCTACAAAGAGGACAGAACCGTGGACCCTGGATAAAATGGTTTTGCATGATATCCCAGGTAGGTGCCTTGTTTTCCAGGATGGCCCAAAAGAGAAGTTTGGCTTTACTTGGACACCTTAACTTCCACAGATATCTCCACCACCACACCATTTCCCTGTTGTGTACATCTACATTCAGCTGGATATATCCATTCTTTGGGGAGTATATTCCAGAGGGATGGTGATCCCAAATAAGTTCATCAATCCGATGAGTCAGTCGAATATTTGATTGTCTTAAGATCCGAAGAAAATCCGCCCAATCTCCAAGCATATCTTCAGGGATCTCAAGACGCTGTGCAGATAACCACCCCTGATGCCAAAGTGTAGATGATCCCGGATCCTCAATATCAGCCAGAAAATGACAGCCTCTAGCTGCTAAATAATTCCTCAAGTCCACAGGAAGGACATGACCTCCCCTATAGCCAACCCAAGGGTCCAGTCCAATACGTAAAAGGTGCCCATTTCCAATCCTCCATACTAATCTAGAGCCAACCAAATGGAAATGTTGCACCACCGCTTTCCAAACCACGAAGCAATTTGCCCTCGACTTATTGCCCAACCTTATCCAATCGAGTAGAGTTAGTGGGGCTATATATTTATGATAAACCACCCTAGTCCAGAGACTCTGTGTATGAATAAGTCGCCATGACACCTTGGCCCTCAAGGCTTTTGAAAACAGATAAATATTCTTTAACCCCCATCCTCCCAGAGCTTTTGGAACCGTAATTTTTTCCCAACGGACCCACACCAAAGCTCGTTCGTCACCCATACCCTTCCACAGAAAGGCAAAACATAGCCTACGGATCTGCTCCAATACTCCTTTGGGAATCCAAGCAAGAGACAGCCAATACACCGGAATAGCTTCCAAAACAGATTTAATCAGAACCAGCCTCCTAGCCCGAGAGAGCCATTTATGACTCCATCCATGAAGGCACTGTTCTAATTTTGCTAATAACCAGTTCCAATCGGCCTTCAAATATGCATTTGGTTTCAAGTGAAAGCCAAGGTACTTTAAACCATCATCAAGATCCATAGTCCTGTAAGGAAGTCTGTTTGCCAATCTAATAATCTCCTGTTCAGATAATTGCGAGCATGTGATTGATGACTTGTCAATATTCACTAACATACCCGCTGCAACATGCACTAAATTGAGACCTTCAACCACCTTATCAATATCCTGTCTCGTGCCATCACAGAATATCAGAATGTCATCAACAAAAAGGAGATGTGTAATATACAATACCTGAGAAATGGATATGCCTCGAAAGGATCCATCAGCTTTTGCATGCAGAATAAAACGACTGAGTCCTTCAACAACAAGGAGAAACAGTAGCGGAGAGAGTGGACATCCCTATCGTAGACCTCTTCCAGCATGGAAGAATGGACTAGCAGATCCATTGATCAGTACAGCAAAGCTCACCGTAGTGATGCAGGCCATAATCCATCGTATAAATTCGTAGCAGAACCCCAGATGAGTTAGAAGCATCCGAAGATAGAGCCAGCTAACCCTATCAAATGCTTTAGAGAGATCAATCTTAATCACTGCACCCTTCTGCTTCTGCACTTTCAGAGTGTGTAACCCTTCCTATGCAACTCCTATGGCCTCATGAATTTGTCGTCCTTCCAAGAAACCAAATTGCTCACAAGAAATATGCTGCGACAATATTTTCTTGAGTCTCCTCGCCATAACCTTAGAGATGATCTTATATATACAATTGCAGAGAGAGATAGGTCTGAATTGTATAAGAGCAATAAAGGTCGAGTTAAAAGGGCCATGAACAAACCCAGCCTTTCGCGATTCTTCCACCACATTCAATAATTCCTCCCCGAAAGGTCATAGAATCCAAGGAAGAATTCTATAGGCCAACCATCAGGCCCAGGGCTCTTATCTTTATGAAAGGAATGCATCACCTGCGAGAGCTCAGTCAGCAACACTTCCTCCATCAACTGTCGATTCTCTTCCACCCCCACAAAACGAGGGAAAAGTTGTGCCACCCTTATAACCTCAGCAATAGAGGTTCCAGGTTGAGCAGTGAATAAATCTCTGAAATGTATGACACCCAGCTCTGCCAATCCATCAAAGCTGGAGACAGGTTCCCCTTCGGCTGTGGATAGTTCCCAAATAGAGTTTGTGAATTTTCTCCCTTTTGCATAAGCCTGAAAAAATTTTGTGTTCTCATCACCGCACTGTAGCCAGATCGCCCTACTTTTCAATCTCCACATCTCTTCTCTCTCGCACAGAATCACATTCCTGCGACGTTCCCACTCCATCAACTCTCCTTTCTGCAGTTCATCCAAATAGCCCATTCCCTAACAATGTAGTAGTTTATCAATATTCAACTCAGCAGCCTGTAGATTCTTGTCATCTTTCTCCCTTTTTTCATGAGCCCAGATAATAGTGGCTTCTTTAATTCGCATAAGATTATGTTGAAAGTGTGCACCCGCATGCTCCTGTGAATCATGAGGTCGAAAAACCCACTGGTCCAGAACCAATTTATGAAAATCCTCCTCTTTCAGCCAGTTAGGATTGAATTTGAAAGGACTGAGGGGTTTATTCCTTCTTCCTATTAAATCTAGGAAGATGGGGCTGTGGTCAGATACCCCACCTAACCCAACCCACTGCCTGACAACATCAACCCCCATTGCCAACACATCGGCCACCAGAAACCTGTCCAGTCTTTTTGCCACCCGTTGTTCCCCTGCTCGCTTATTTATCCAAGTTGGAGTTAACTTGGTAGGTAGAATGTCTAGTAGTTCCTTCCTGGCAAAGGCTTGAATGAAAAAATTATCCAATGTATCCGGAGCAGCTCGAGGACCCCATACATCAGAAGACCCCAGAGAAAGATTTAAGTCCCCTCCCAAAATCACTTCTCTGCCATCAAAAAGATTCATACTTAATAATGAGTCCCAGAATCCAACCCTATTTGAATATGGCCCGTAGATATTGAGAACCGTGATCAGCCTACCAATCTTCGCATCCCAAACTTCCAAACCGATACCAGAAGAGATACCCCAAGAACTATCATATCTATAGCTCTTCACCTTCCACCCCGAGGCCAGCCCTCCAGAGCGCCCCCGAGCATCCACTCCTACAAACTTCCATCCAGGAAGCAAAGATTCCAAAGTCCGAACAACATCCTCACTGCCACCCAGAGTTTCTTGCAGCAGTAAAACATCTGGTTGATTTAAGTCTACCAACCTCCTAAGGGACGATTTTTTGATGGGGCTCGCCAACCCATGACAGTTGAAGGACATTATTATCATAAGATACCCCCTTCCAGGGATTTCGCTGCTCTAAGTGCCCACTCAATAGAAGATTGTGTACCCATCACTAAATCAACTTTAGCCCGATCTTGTGCTTTTGACAGTAAGGATTTTCGGCCCCGACCTTTTCCCCCAACACTAAAAGCCAATTCAGGAAGCCCCTTCCCCCCCGATCCTTCAACAGATATCTCCCTATTTCTAAGAGCATATCGGATACTACGGCCCTCAGAATTAGAGGAATGTTTGGTGGATACTATGGATGGCGTGTATACACATTCCGCATCAGACAACAAACAAGGAGCTACAGGACATAATAAATCGGTACAGGCCAGCGGAGAAGATTCCAGTCTACCCCCCCCCAAATCATTAGAGTCAGCAATAATGGAAACTGCAGAGGTAAAAACCAGCGGGGAAGACCCAAGACCACCCCCCCCCAAATCATTAGAGACATCAATAATGGAATCTGCAGAGGTAAAAGCCAACGGAGAAGGCCCAAGACTACCCCCCCCCAAATCATTAGATACAGCAATAAAATCTGCAGAGGTAAAGAGATGAGACATACCCGGGGGATTCGCAGTGATACCCCGTCGATTAAAAGACAGCTCCCGCAGCTTTCTGGAGGAGGCCCGAGTCATTGGAGTCGCAGTACATAAAGATACCGCCACAGCTACCGGATCAACACACCCGGTAGTCTCCAAGCCATCTTTCGCCAAAGTATGCAAAATATTCTCGGCTCCAAGCATCCCTCGGTTGTCAGCTGATACCACATCAACAGAGGTCACCCCTCTATCCATTGCAGTCCCTCGACCTTCATCCACCGCCACCTGAGGGCTCACCGTCAACATAGGGTCATCGCGCACAGCGTCTTCGTCATCGACCAGTGGCTTACTAGCCCGAAAAGGTAAAGGGAAGCTGGCTACCAGATGTCCATGTGCGTGGCAGCGGTGGCACCTAAACGGCACACCCACATAATCCAGTATCTGGACGAAGTCCCCATCCTTAGATTGTACATTAATCTCAGCAGAGAGCCCCATCCGTAGGTCAATTTTAACCAAGATCTTTGCCACCGTGTATCTGCCTGTCTCATGATGGGAGTAATCAAAGCACACATATTCACCAAGAAAATTTCCAATCTCAGCAAACCGTGTTTCATTCCACAGATGCATGGGAAACCCTGGAAGCTTCACCCACAGCGATTCTGCATCAATCTTTTCTGTTTTAGAGTCAAAAAAGGGAGTCTAGCTTTTCAGCACTATAGGGACACCCAACATCGACCAATGTCGACTTAATACAACATCTACTTCCCCTTTGTTCAATAGAATGAATGAAAACCAACCTTTGGTCAATACTCTGATTTCAGGAGTTGTAGACACTAAATCCTTCCAATGTTCAGCCGCCAATCGTTGAAGGAAGCCGCAACCCAGTATTTTGCCCCGTACATGCCCAACCACAGCAGTTTGAGTGAAATCCTCCGCCTTGTCCATCGTTACATCCACCCCCAGCACTAATTTGTCCCTTCGCTTCCGTTCTTTTACCCTCTTAGCAGAAAGTTTATGAGAATCAGCCTTTGCAGAACCCCCTGTTCGTGGCACCGGCTGGGATTCAACTTCTGGAAAATGGACTTCACCGCCAGGAGTAGCCGTAGCTTGTCCACTGGAATAGATATCCCTGGGTCGTTCCAGCCCACCACAAGCCTGTCCCAAATCAGATACTCAAAAATCTGCCGCATCTATCAGTTTTCCAACCGAGAAGGATGCCAAACCCCCTTCTGGATTCGACCGCCGAATACCGCTCCCAGACAATGGTACGAAGCCCCCCACACTCAATTCATCCGACCCTAAGGGGAAATCTGCAGTAAACCCTAGCTGAGTTTGTGGGTTCCGACCCAAATTACCATCTAATGTGAGCTTATCGGCGTCCAATCCTTCAGATGATTGGAAGTAAGCCAATTCAGCCTCTAATCCCTCCAACCCCAGAGAGAATACCGGCGATGAAACCCTAGCTGCAGTAGTTAATTCATAAAAATTCCCATCCCTGTCCTGCTCATCCACAGTCCCAGATAAGACCACTGGCCCCCCGTCTTTCAAGAAGGGTCCAGACAATGCCTCTGACCCGTTCACCCCAGCAATGTCATCTCCATCAGCAAAAATGGCTTTATCATGTGCTTCGTCTGAGGTGTAAGCCACATCCTCCTCCATGCCACCTCAGGCAATCCCTCAATGCAACCAGATCCCCACTACCAGGTGCCAAACAAGCAACCGCAATACAGACTGTGCAATATCCCCAGAATAAAATACGTAACACAGTAATGGACCTGCCCCCAAGCCACAATTACTCGAAATCAGCAGTGATTACTGTATAATCCTCCAGGATCCCCACGCAACACCAAGATCCCCGTCGCACATCCACGGTGAGGGTTCAAGATAGGCCACCTGCAAACCCCATGAAGAAACCCACATGGCACCAAGAAAAAAGCTGTCGGGCAAGGCAAAAAAAATATAGTTAAGTTCTCTGTATATATGTGTGAAATCGACTTGCTCGAAGTTTTCAACTATATTGAATCTTTCATAATGCACTTGAAGAAATCAAATCTCTAGCCTGCATATCTAGTTAATTAATATCCCAAAGTACAAGTCTCCCACTTTCCATATTAGTCAAGATATTCAACAAAGCTTGAGGGGGAAAATCCCCAAATCTAACCATAACTAACAATGGAGAGAGAAAATTCTTATATATATTTAGCTAAACACCTATAATAAAATAGTTTTGTGGTTTCTAGATCCATTTATTTCTCCTAGGAGAATACTAAGAAAACACTAAAAAATATTACATGTAAGGAGGAAAACTCAACACCAAAATACCCTCATAAAATACTAAGATAATTGGGCCACACAAGTGAGGATGCCACATGTCTTTATCCTCAAGAAGTATGCTCATGCAAGTCTACGAAAGGTACTATTTGTCCTCTTTTCCTTTTGAACACACCTTCAACAATCCTTTTCATTAAAATAATATATTCACCAAGACAAATTTAATGGGATGTTCTCCAAGGGACTCTTTGTTTAATAAATAATGTAAAATAATCCCCACGGGAAGTGTACCTTTGAGTGACCTTTGACCCGTGTACATAATGGAGGTCTTGGGATCACATTGACCCATTGATATATCATAAAATAATCTAGGCATGCTACACCTTGAAATAATGTGCCATTAGTATTTGTTATCTCCCTTGGATCAATTGAAAAATAAATAAATTAATCCTTTAGAAGGTGTACAATTTAAGAATGTACAAAATTAGTTATATCCTCCCATCAACAAACAATAGAATAATTCCCAACCTGAAGCATCCTGACTAAGAAACATAATATAAAAATATTCCATGGGTAATAGCACCCTTAAGAAGTGTGTTGAGGTAGTTATTCCTTTAAAGAATGTGCCATTATGCCAGCTATAGTGGAGCAATCCACTAGATGAAGTTGTTAACAACCTAGAAATTCCCAAATCCATGCCAACGATAGCAAGGTTAGTTTGTGTAATTCCTCTAATGCAAGAACCAGTTCATCCCTCAAGAAGTACCATATAAATGGGTGAGAGATGTTCGGATATCCACATCATCTTTTTCAGGATCTTACATGCAATTAGGGTTTGCATGCAAATTCTAGGGTTTGCATGCACTTTGCATGCATCCCAGTCACCAGGTTGATGCCTCCAGCACCTTAGCCACCTTATTCTAGCACCCGGGAGCCACTTACTTTAGAGTTTTAGCCCCCCTAGTCAGGAAGGCGCCCACTTCTCACCTACTGCTAGAGAAGGGCGCACTTCTTCACCTACCACTGCAGTTCCACTTCAGTTACACTCAGTTAGCTCCGATTCTCCCTGATTTGAGGCTAGTTTCACTCCCGACTGACTGTTTCACTTCCGTTAAACCTCCAGATTGACTAGATGACTTGTTCTGACTTCAGTTAGCCTCCCATGCGCCCTCCACTGATCCCACTTCCCTATATCAGTGCTACACACTTCAGTTACACATGTTACACTCAGTTAGACTCAGATTGACACCTAGATGACTGGTTCTTGTGCATTGATGACCACCACTGATTGATGATGAGGACTCCTAGTTGGAGTCAAGCTACTCCATTCAGTGATTCAAATGACCTCCTTAGGCAATTCGAATTGTTCAGTCATAGTTACTGTATTGTATTGTAATCATTCTCCCTTATTGGGATATTGAGCACTGCTGCATGTTTTGCACAGTTTTACACCATATTTTCTATGTTCATCTATTGTGATTGATTTACTTGTTCATTAGATCTGTTGTGACTAATTTTACAAGAGAAGGTATACTTTGGATATCATAAGAACCTCCAAGGGAAGGATGACCTAGGAGCATGTGGAAATGAATAGATCCATGTGAAAACACCATCAATCTCCTTAATAAATGTGCCATAAGTGGGATGACCTAGGAGACTTGGCATCTAGGGGATTTTCCCTTAATAAAATGATAAAAACCATGTGTTCTAAGGAGAAACCATTGGTCAAAACTATTAACCAACTCCAAAACCACGAGTCAAGAAGAAGGGCACTCTAAATAATTGTGCATCAGTAGTTATGAGTGTTAGGTTAATATTGACTCAATTAAATATTTAAAGATTGTTTTTCATTGGTGGTTTATGGGCCCATGGTTTTTGGTGCCCCATGGTATTGAATGCGATGAATCCTACTTAACGGCTTGCATAACTCCATTGTAGATTACCTAAGAATTATGACCAGTGATGGAAAGATTGGCCATGCCTTGGTGGAAGTGGTCAAGGGTAATAGATCTATTTTATGGTTTTCTTGGTATTGTGTTTCTAGGGTAAAAATTCTTCTTCTTCATTGTGTGTGATTTCTCACTATGTGTTTATGTGTTTTAAATCATTTCCTAATAACTAGTATCAGAGCCAAAGGTCTATTTGGATAATAAACTAGCAGGAAAGGAGGGTTCTTGGTTCGAATGGGAGCAATGATGGAAGAAGCACAAGGAAGATGAGGATGAAGAAGTGATTGGCTTACTATACTGGAAGCATTTTTATGGAGTCAAATTTAATCAAAAGGTAAACGGGAATACAAATATAAGACCTATTTAGGAATACATACCCTAGTTTATCTAGTCACCTATGAAATGTCTAGATGTAGATCTAGGTAGACTAAAGAAACGGGGGCATGTTGTATTCATAGATAGAATTGGTATTTACCCTAATTCAAGCTTAAAGGGGGGAATGTTAGGTTAATATTTACTCATTTAAAGATGAGTTTGCCATTGGTGGTTTACGAGACCGTTGTTTTAGGTGTCCCATTGTCTTTTCCCATGGTATTACATGTGATGAAGCCTACTTAAGGCCTTGATTAACTCCATTGTAAAGTTCTTGAGAGTGGTTGGTGATGGTTGGATTGGCCATGCCTTGGCCGTAGTGGTCAACAGTAATAGATCTATTTTTTTTGGTTTTATCAATTTTGGGTTCCGAGGGTAAAAATATTCTTCTTCATTATGTATGCTTGCTTATTATGAGATTTATTTTCTAACAATGATACATCATTAAGTGTTCTAAGGTTCCAAGGTAAAGGAAGTTCTCCTCAATATATCAACCTCAAGTGACCAACCTTATACCAAAAATATCCCCAAAGACTAAGGTACTCCTCAATCCAAGGGGTTAAATGTATAGATCCACATGCCTATGTTCCAAAACCTAATAATGAGGGATGTATCCTATAGATGTGCACATGATTGGAGTGTTCCTAAAGAAATATGAACATTAGATGCTTCTAAGGCAAATAATTCTTCCAAAACACATCTCAAACATCCCATGCAAACTGCAATAACACACTCTCCAAGGCATGCACCCTAGGGATATGTTCCCTAGAGTAAGGATGCATTATCTCAAGGAATATACACCATATTGATGCATCAATAATCCAGCTTAAACCTTAGGAACCATACAAACACTCCAAGAAGTTAATTATCAACATCAAAGAGTAGTAATCAACGCTATTACTTAAGGAAACCCTTACATTATGGGTATCCCTCTCACCAAATGTGCTAGGGGTCAATCCAATATGTGAGAAATACCATTCATGACCCTCAAAAAGCCCTCAAAAATTACATGTTCTATATGCAAGCCTCCAAACAAGATATGATATTTCCAACAAGGTGATAACCCATCAAACATACAACCATCAAAACACACATCTTCCAAAGTCAATCTACTTGGGTAAGATCTTAAAACTAGGACTAGGCTCCATGAAATATGAAAGGTAACAAAACCCATTATTCGTTGGTTTGATTTACTCTTTTAAGTAATATCCTTTCATCTCCATTTTCACTTTCCATTAGTGGGATAATTCGTGTCTTTGTCTCCCTCTTCTTTTTTCCCTTCTTGATTTGTTCATCACCCTCTCTTAATAATGTATTCCTATTGTCTATCTAGATCATCTTCAGCAAGAGGCATTTTTTTGGGTACCTTGTCTCCTTTCTCTTCACCACCCATTGGTTTTACATGTTTCTTGTGTCCTGCCTTTGTCTATCCTAAACAATTCCCATGCTCTCTCCCACCTTGGTTAGTTTTGGGAGCCTCATTTCCTTTTCGTTACAAGCACTTATCTTATATTGGCCTTACTTTTAATTTGTCCTCAACTTGCTCTCTTTTATTTCTCTCTTTTTGAAGGGAGTCCAAAATTTTAACTATCTCTCTCTTTCATTTTTTGGTAATTTTTTGGACCTTTTGGAGGATGGAGAAATTTGGTAGTCTCCTTACTATAGGCATTTTGTGCCCTTCACTCATGAAGGTTTTATGGACATGTTTGAGAGATCAAATTTGACATTCTTCATTTATCCCTCTCACAACCATTACACACTCCCTATGTGAAGGTGTGGTAAAGGAATCCTCATTCCTCTCTTGTTGTCTCTTGTTGTTTAGGGTGCTCTTTCTACTCCTTTTTATTGCAATGGTGTACCATTCCTTCATAAAGTTTTTATAACGATTTGTTTCCTCATGTCATTATTAATTTCTTGTTCACCTTTATATCTATTGAGAGTGAAAACTTCTACACCTTAGAGAAAGGTATGTAGTAATCCAAAACCTCCACCTCTCTGGGATAACATCACTAATTTTTGCAACACTAGGATTGACCAATGTCTATATTCCTCTTGATCTTTCCATTTTACTCCAATAAAAATTTCCAGACTTCTTCGAAACGTTTGTCTTCACTATATCCATTTTATCTTAAGTCAATTTTGTTTCTTTAATAAAGAAGACGAAAATCTTTGAAGCTCAATATTTCTCTCTAAGGCTTATTTTCTTTTCTTCTAAACATGTGTCTTCACTCTATCCATTTTTTCTTAAGCAATTTGTTTCTTTAATAAATATGATAAGAAGTTTTGAAGCTCAATATATCTCTGAAGGCTTATTTTCTTTAATTCAGCGTCATTTTATGAGATACAATGATCATGGTAAAAAACAAATTAGCTTTAGTGGGATTCAGAACGGTTCCAAAAATATCATATGCAACATCCTTATGGATCAATTAGGTCCATGTAAAGCTCAAAAGAAGTCCGTAGAGAATTGAAGAGAAGCACTGCTCCTCCAAGATCATCGAGTAAAAAGAGAGCTGCTGTTCAAACGAAGTGAAGATCCACGCTGTCATTGAAGCCACACAGGCTGCCACGCTGTCACAGATCTGCTTGTTCGACATTGTTGCGTCTCAGGGAAGATCACGTTCCAGGTCGATGAGAATATGCACTGCTGGTTGCTATCTCTAAGTTTGATATGACTTTTTTTAAGAAAGTCTATTTCATTTTAAAAGAAAGGGAAGGTATTATATATATATATATATATATATATAGATATATATATTTCTGATGTTAAAAGTTGATATGTTGTTGTATATGGAGCAATAAGGAGTTTTCGATGTTAAAAAACAGTAATAATAATAATTTATATCAACTTGTATATCAAGTAGTTTTTTAGTTTTTTTATTTAAAAGAAACAATGATCAACTTATTGGAGGGCAACTAGGAGATTACAACTTATACAAAGTCATATTTGTGGATCTTTGGACACTTCACTTGGTGGATGCAAGTATTTTTTGCTCTTTATTGATGATTTTAGCACAATGGTTTAGGTATATCTTTTAAAGGAGAAATCATAAGCATTTGCTAAGTTTCAATCTTTTCAAAATTTGGTTGAAATTGCAACTAAGGAGAAGATTGCCACATTAAGAACTAATAATGGTGGTGAGTATACATCAAATGAATTCTTAATATATTGTCAATCAAAATGGATAAGGAGACAATTCACTAATTTCTATACTCCACAACAAAATGGAGTAACAGAACGAATGAATCAAACATTATTGGGAATGGCTAGAACAATGCTATCTTTCAAAGGATTAAGTTCAAGTTATTGGGTTGAGGCTATACATACAACAGTTTATTTGAGAAATCAGTCTCCTTCTTCATCTTTGGATGGAATTACTCCTTATGAGTCTTGGTATGGATTCAAACCTATGATTAAACATCTTAGATTTTTTGGTTCAACTTGTTATTCCATTGTTCCAAAATAAAAGCGAACTAAGTGAGATTCTAGAAGTATGAAATGCATTCTGATTAGATGAGAGACATAAAATAGGTACAAGGAATTCTCAAATGAATTAGTGGAATTTAGGTTCACATAACTTTGCTCTTTCTACTAATGAACCATATTCTTTTGCTGAGGTAGTTGAATATGATGAATGGAGGATAGCTATGCAAAATGAATATGATGCAGTGATGATAAATTAGACTTGGAATATTGTTGAGTGTCCAAAGGATGTTAAATTCATAGGTTGCAAGTGGGTTTATAGAATTAAGTACAAGGAAAATGGAGAAATTGATAAGTATAAGGAAAGATTGGTGGCAAAAGGATTTCCTCAAAAAGAAGGGATTGATTATGAAAAAACTTTTGCTCCAATAGAGAAGGGGAATACTATCAGGGTTGTGCTAGCTTTAGCAGAACAAAATGGATGGAAAGTTCACCAAATGGATGTAAAGCGTTCATTTTTGAATGGTGATTTTTAGGAGGATGTTTATATGACTCAACCTCCTAGTTTTGAGGTTCCGGGAAAATAAAGGAAAATTTGTAAATTGGTTCAGGCATTGTATGGGTTAAAGCAAGCTCTCAGAGCTTGGTATGCTAAAATGGATTCCTATCTACAGAAAGTTGGATTTATCTGCAGTGAGTCAGACAACAATTTGTATGTTCGAATTCAGGAAAACAAGCTAGTCATTTTGGTTATGGATGTTGATGATTTGTTGATAATAGGTAATAATAATGATCATATTTTTTAGGTTAAGCAAGAAATTCAAACAGGTTTTGAAATGACAGACTTGGGTTTGCTTCATTACTATCTTGGAATTGAAGTTGTTCAAAGGGAAAGAAGCATATTCATTTCTCAATATAAGTATATTTTTGAATTGTTGAAGAAGTTTGGAATGGAGGAGTGTAAGCCAGCTATTACCGCCATGGATCAAAACTTAAAACTTTCTAAGTCAAAAGGGGGGTACTTGTTAATAGTACCAGGTATCGACAGTTAATTGGAAGTTTGATCTACTTGACTAATACTCGACCAGACTTATCTCTTTCAGTCAGTATTCTTTCAAAGTATATGCAGGAACCCAGGGAAAGTCAGTGGAATGCAACAAAAAGGGTACTAATGTATCTTCAAGGAACAAAATATTTTGGGCTTGAGTTTAAAATGAACAAAAATTTTAGACTTGTTGTTTTTTCAGATGTAGATTTTGCTGGAGATATTGATGATAGAGAATATATATCAGGTTATTTAATGAATTTGGGATCGGTTACTCTGTCATGGAGTTGTAAAAAGAAGGATACAATTGCAAATTCTACAGTAGAAGTTGAATATATCTCAGCTTGGGAAGCAACTTGTGAAATAGTTTGGCTACAAAGAATTTTACAGGATCTTAAAGTTGTTCAAAAAGAAGCTACTTCCTTATTTATCGACAGCCATTCGGCCATCAATTTAGCCAAAAATATATTTTTTCATTCGAAGACACAGCATGTTGATACTAAGTATCATTACATTCGAACTCTCATCATCAAGGAAATCATCAAGCCAAAGTATTGTCCATTGGAAGATCACACTGTGGATATCTTCACCAAATCTCTTGGAAGGGTTAAAATTACTAAGTTCAGAAATGAAATTGGTATTTGTTCTAAGCAAGTTTTGGATCAAAGGGGGGATTGTTAGAAATTATGATCCAAAACATGTTTTCATTTTTAACTTAGTAAAACTTTGTTGTAAAAGGATACATACACACTCACGTGATTATGTGAGGTGTCCCTAGTCAGTTTTAGGTAACTGTTTTATAGTTATTTCTTTTGGGTTATTTAAACCCGTATCACATGAGGTTGATGTGTTCTTAGCTCTCATGTTTGTTATGCAAATTTTTTCCTCATATTAATAAAATTACGTTTCTGAGGACACTTTGTCAAAGAGAAGAAGCAAAGTTATCTGCATCCTTTGTTGCTTGGGATAAAGTTTGATTTTTTAAAAATTAAATATTGATAACCACATTCTAGACATTCTTGAGTACCTTTGGGGATGATTTTTATTGAAAATTTTGAAATCCTTTATCATGCTAAATTCTATTTTTCTTTTAGTTGTTCTCTCCAAGTAACCAAATTTGGTTTGTGAGGTGCAACACTTTTTTTGAGAGATGCAAAAAGATTAGGTAGATATTAATTATTAGTTGATGGAACATGCATGAGGTAGGAATGTGTCTTCTAACAAGGAGTCCTTCTATTATTAACCTTGTTATTGGTGGGTTGTTATGACTTTCGTATTTTTTTAATCTAGTAGTGCGTGTTTCTATATTTTAACACTGTTCCAAAATTAGAGATAGTCCCACCGTTAGGGAGGCCTAGTTTTTAAGAAGTTGCATAAGTAGGTGTGTTCTATTCCTAAGTACATAAAAATTCTCTAGGATAGCTTTGGATTTTAAAACCCACAAATATGAGAAAATTTTCTGTTCATCCTTACGCTTCTTAGTCTATAAAGAAGTCATCGTAAAAGTGAAGATAATCATAATTGATTTGGTGAAGGACCATTTAATCATTGACATAGTGAAAAGGAAAAAGGTGAAGGACATGTTTGATGACTTGGTTACTTTTTAGTAGAGTGACATTCTTAATCAAGAGATGTTAGTGAAAAGAGGTTCATCGACACACACGAGTGATACAAACATGGTGACCAAGTACTTGATGAAGATCATTGAATTGGGAGATAAGCATACTAATATCAGGATGAAAGTGAAGGATGAGTATTTGGTTCCTATAACACTAACTTGACCACATTCATTTTAGGATGTGTTTGTATGGGTGTTTTATGCCAAGGAAAATCTTTCTAACTTTCATAAAATTTGGGATGATTTCATCCATTGGGAGACAAGATTAGAGAATATTTTAGCCATGGTGGTGGATATATAGAACCTATCTCTCAATAGGAAGGTGAGGAAATGAGTTAAGAAAGGAGGGCATATAAAGGGTTAGAAGGGATATAGAGGGGATTCATATTTTTCCATTTATGATAAAAAAGAATTGAGCCACATAAAAAATTTCAAGTTCCATCATATGGGAAACTATGCTTCTCAATGGATTCAGAAGAATAAGGAGAAGGGTTATCACGAAACATCAGAAGCAATTTTCAAGCTATTAACAACCAAAAATATATTCCTTAATTTTTTTATTTTCAAGGTATTTCTTCCATTTTTATCACATTAGGATATCCTTGGAGTTAAATGGAAATTACAAGTTTCCATGAGAGATTTGTACCTTGTTCTAGCTTGCCGAAGAACTTCTCATCTTCTAAAGCATGGACATTTGTATGGAGGAGAATTGATGACTTGATGGGGTTTTATAAAAAGTACATCTCACCATGAGATTCCACTTCGGCCCATTTTATACACATTTGAGTCAAGTCTAAATTGTTTACATTACCTTCTGATGCATAATTGGTGGAGAGCCTTATTCCTAGGTTGAATTTAAAGTTGGGTGTAGGATTTTGGGTTTACTATAAAAGCTTTTTCATCTTGTTATAAAAGTGCTAGGTCTCCTAGCCCCTTGGAGATGCTTCATGGATATATGATGCCTCTATTTATGTGGATTTTTGACCTTCATTAGAGTGATAGAATAGAAACATTACCAAGGAGGTTGTTACCCTCATCCACGTGATAATTATTGCATGTGCAATGACATCATTTCATGTGGTTGTTATAGAACAAGGGTTTCTTCCTCCTTTTTGTTTTTTCTAATCACTCACGTTACAACAACCTTGATATATTTTTCTTTGTGATTTGTTGCTTGTGTATAGTGGCTTGTATATTGATATCTCTTGAGTTATTTATAGAATTCCCCTTTGATGTATGAACACAACTTCTATTTTTGTATTCCCTTTTTATTTACGTATACAACTTCTAATCTTTGCTTCCCTTTTGATTTACGAACAAAAATTCTTATCTATTCTTGAATATTGGTTGCAAAATGGTCTTCAATGAGATTCCTGAATTTTTAATGTGGTTAAGGACCTATATATTAGAGAACTTTGAAAACAAAATGCATGTGGTCAAAAGTCAGATCCGATATGGTTTGAATTTTTTTTTTCCAAAGGTTGGATCCATAACATGGATTTGATACTAAATGAAATGAACAAAGTTTATTTATTAAATATGTAATGTAAAAAGGACATTGAAATCCATATAGAACAATTAATATATAATTTACAAATTATTGAATGATAGATAAGTTGATACAATTCCATGTGAAGGTGTATTTATAGCATTGACTAGTCACAATAGTTGATAGGTTCTGTCTTTTAGTTAGGATGTGTCACTTCATTTATCTGATTTATTGTTATTATTATTGTTTAGTATTACATCGATAGGTGTTTATATTTTAGAATTTGAAGTGGAGTAGCAAGTATGCTTTTCCTAGATTATAGGAGGATGAGACAAGTGTATAGTCTAAACTAATTTTACGGGTTTCATTCCAAATTTGAAAAAAAACAATTATAAAAAAATAGTAGTTGATGCATGGATAACTCGTAGTTGAAGCATGGATAATGGGAAGTGGCAGCTAACTCATTTAACTAGAAGAAGGCGGGTGATAATACGAAACTGAGTGATGTAGTAATGGAGAAGTTGCATCCTTGTCTAAGCTACAGAACCTGTGCTTCCTACCAAAGTACGCAATTACACACATCCTATTGCTTGCAAAGGGATTATAAATTGCATGTGCAATGGGAAGAAAAGGATCAGAAAACCAGCAGGACTAGAAAAGAGTTTAAAACCCTATTCTCATTCGACTAAATTCAAAACTACCTAGGAATATACAAACTCGGAGGGTCTTAGTCTCCTATGGATTTACAGTGGTGGTTGAATTTCTCATGATTCTTCTTCACTAGGCTAGCGCCAACAACATCTGTACATCCTAGTATTTGTGAACATCATCCTCCTTTTTTCCTTCTCTTCTGCAAACAATATGAACTGCATGGAATTAAAACCCCTTTTAGATCTTCCTTTCTTCCTTTTAACAACGTGTCTCTATCAATTCGGTTTCCCCCTGTTTGCTAGAGTTGAACAACAACTACTTGTTCATTTTCAAACTTGTTTCCCCTTCCTTCATGGTTATATGACACTTGGCATGAATTATTTATGTGATGTGTGGAAAAAAAACACATGAGTTAAAATGTAGAGTAGAAGCGTGGAGTTGTAGCATGGAGTAACAATAGGGATCTAATGCCATGGATCAACAACCATATATTTGCAACCACCTTATTCATCCTACATTCGACTTACCCATAATTTAAGTGTTATTGATTGATGCAGATCACCTAAGGCCAAGGAGTCTTACAATAGAGGCCATTTGTAAGAAAAATTTGAGTGTCTTGCTCAACTAATTTTGTGGAGATATCCTCCACTTTTCTTCTTCCTCTTTTTCCATAACATGTCTGCAAACCTAACATGAATTACATTCTGCAAAAACTCATGCTTAGAAAGGATTACTTCCTTCAAATATCCATGCCCAACAAGGCATATTTCCTGTAAAAATCCATGGCCAACAAGGCATACTACCTCCCCATCCTCCAACTATAATATAATCAACACCACTACCTATTCATTCTCTGCATTCTTCTCCTGAAATGAAGCACCACTGATGATACCATAAATACCATCATCCTTAAGCCATTCATTGTGTATGTCCCAACTCAAGGTGTAAATCTTGTATAGAAATTCCACATCAAAATCAAACCTCTCAATATAATGTTCTTCTAAATTCAACACTTCATTTTGTTTCCTAGTAATAATAGCCTCCACTTGTCCATTTTCATCTATACATTCTCCTAGACCTACCAGTAGGTTACATACCACCTCAAAAAAACATAAGGCCCACCTTGTCATCAAAGACAATCTTCTCATGGAATCCATAGCCTTGCATTACGCTACACATCCGCTAATATGGCAATGGTCTTTGATTAAAATCATATGTATGCCACAAATCAGGTTGTTATCAAGTCTAGCCTCCACTTGCGTGACATATTCTTCTATACTTGAAACAAGATGCACATCCTCCATTCCCATGAAATCTTGAGAAACAATCCTCAAGGATTTGACATCCTTCACACCTGTAATATTCTTGTCTACTTCAATACCTACAAAACAATCAACAATCGCAAAATTGGATTTTGGAAATTCTTCCAAAATCATGACCTCTGTAATAGATTTATCTTTCTCTTCTTATGTCACACAACATTCCATCCTTAAGGATTCAAAATTTTTTTTGCACTCATGCATTATGAATATGCACATTTTCTTCAAATCAACCTAGAGATTTATTCCATTACTCTCAGCGAGTAAAAGTTCTTTACATGACAATGTATCTTTTGTAGACCTATTCTTCTAAGAAATCTTCTCCATTTCCTCCACAATTTCAAAAATCATTCTTATCTCAACTTCATTCTAGTTAGCATTTGTTTTCTTGGAACCCATGTTTCCACAACACAAGCAATATCCTATCTCTTCAATCTTTCCCTTCTACAGAATTTTCTAAACTCACTCTTTATCGAGAAATCACCTCGATTAATTCAGAGATATTTCCTCATCATGGCACAATTATTGGAAACTCAAAATTACCAAACCTCACTCTTCCTCCTACAAAACCTTTGTGTTAGCACTCATTCTTGATTGTTTAATTCTTATGGTTCATTGATTCCCTAATTCCCATGGTTCCCAATTCCTTCTTGGATTGTTCCTCTTCGTGGTTGTCTCCATGAAACCCGCCTCATATTCTTAAATACAAACTACCAGTTAAGACCTACCTTACTAGCATTGTCTCCCACGAGCACCACTTTCAGCAATAACACTTTCCGAAGCACCTCCTCTCAGGTCTAACACAACCACAATCTCCACAAGGAACAATGTCTTGGAACCAAGTCCACATGCACTAAATAGCTCTCCGATAACTCCATAATTATTCTCTATCCAGAGATGAAACTATGTTATGCTATCTCTCCAGTCTTCTCAACATTGAGCTGAAACTATATCTCATACCACTTGATGCAATAGCGGGGAAGTTGCATCCCTTTCTTAGCTATAGAATCCATTCTACCTATTAGAGTTTACACACATCTTATTGCTTGCAAAGCATTTAGAAATTGTATGCACAATGGGAAGAAAAGGAACATACAACCAACAAGACTGGAAAAGAGTTTAAAACCCTGCTCTCATTCGATTAAATTCAAAAAGTGCCTAGGAATATACAAACCTAGAGGGTATTAGTCTCCTCTCTCTTTACAATGGTGGTTGAATTTCTCATGATTCTTCTTCACTGGGATGGCACCAAAAACATATGTGTGCCATAATCCTCCCTTTTCCCTTCTCTTCTGTAGATGATCTGAACTGCATGAAATTTGAACCCCTTTTAGATATTCCTTTCCTCCTTTTAATAACATGTCTCTATCAGTTTGGTTTACCCCCTTTTGTTGGAGCTGAATAGTCATAGTGGTCCAACTGCTTGGTTGTTTTCAAACTCGTTTCCCCTTCTTTCATGGGTATCTACCACTTGGCATGAAATCTTCATGTGACACATGGACCAACAACACAGGAATTACAACGCAGAGTAACAATGTGGAGATGCGTCATGGAGTAAAAACAAATTTCTAATGCCATGGATCAACAACCATAGAGTTGCAACCACCTTATTAATCCTACATTCTACCTTCCCATAATTTAAATGTTTTTGGTTGATACAGATCGCCCAGAGCCAACGATGCTCCTACATCACTGAGGCATAGACAACAAGTGATTACAACTATGCATGGAGAGCAAGTTACAAATAACTTGTTCATGGCACTTAACTTGTGGCCTATCCCATTCAACTGATGTTATTTTAGACAACCTCTCGTAGAAGTGACTATCCTAGGGAAAGTTTCAAGCATAATTTTATCCTAGCTAATATGGATAAATTTATTATTTAAATTATTCAATTGCTCATTTCATATAAGCTCATGCTTAAGCTTGGCATCTTAGTGCCTTGGTCGTCATCCAAGAATACAAGTTCAAGTTCGGAAATGTCACAAACTTTTCAATATACAAGCCAACTATGGGCTATAAAGGGTTTTTATTCATACTTGTTATTATCCTATTGAAAATTGATTATGTGGGTTTCTTGGATTTAATGATCATTATCTTTGTTTTATCAATATTTACAACATCCTAGAGTTAGAACAAAAATCTTTGAGAATTTTAAGTTGCTTATCAAGGTTATAGGGGCACCCTGCTAGAATTATGCATAAAGGAGAAGGATGATAACTTATTCTACTAGATTAGTTGATACATAACCTGGTTCTTCTAACGATTCTTCTAATTTGTCAATGAATTTTCAATATAAATATTGAAAATAGTATGTGACAAAGGGCAACTTTTCTTAACCCCTATGTTACAATTGCTTTCCTCTTCCAACGGTGATTATGTCTAAACTTTACAATGACCCTCTAGTATATAGTCTTATTACTACAACCTTCAATTAAAAGTGACCCTAATATATTATATCCTCCTACAAAAGTTGTTTATAGAGACTATGCCAAAATATTTTTTAAATTAAAGAAAACAACAATATAGGAGATAATCCTCATTGTTTTGAAGCTTCCAAATACTTCTAAGCATACTTAGGTGGTCTATCCTCCTATAAAGGTTGTTTATAAAGACTATACCAAAATATTTTTTAAATTAAAGAAAATAACAACAAAGGAGATAATCCTCATTGTTTTGAAACTTCCAGCTACTTCTAAGCATAATTAGGTGGTCTAAATAATGAGAAACTTGAGAAACTAGCTCTAGTTTCATGAGTTTCAAACCACAAGTGTTTCTCTCTAATATTGAACTATACAATTTTGTCATAGAAAAAACTCATCATAATAGTCATATAATTTGAGAGGTGGTTTTTGGTACTATTTTTAAAGATACTTCATCCAAAATTTAAAATATAAGCCTTAAACCTTTAATTTAAATTAAATTATAAAAATTATAAATGTAAAAATAAAAAATAAATTCTCATATATTTAAAAAATATACCTCGTAAATATGTTTAAATTAGCATAGATCCAAATCCTAGGCTCTATCAAGCGCCGAGAGGGATCAAATCTCCCAAGGTGCAAACTCTAAACTTTAGACTTAAACTAGAGACTTTAGACTTTAGCCACCTAATCCTAAACTCTAAAGTCTCTAGTTTAAGTCTCATATTTACTTTTTACTTTGTATTATTCTTTTTTGTTTATGGTTATTATTTTTTGTTTGCTTTGTATTATTTTGTTAATGGACAAACACTCGACAAACACTCTAAAGTCTCGTATTTACTTTTTACTTTGTATTTTTCTTTTTTGTTTATGACCGACATAATATATACCACCTAATCCTAAGCTTTAAAGTCTCTAGTTTAAGTCTCATATTTACTTTTTACTTTGTATTATTATTTTTTTTATGGCCGACATAATATTTATTACTTTTTACTTTGTATTATTTTGTTACCAAAATCTCCTCCATACTAAGCTGTAGAACGCTTCGACACAATAATACAATAATATTATTATTTTTGGGATTAAAAAATCTACATAACCATCATTTTCATGCTTTCCTTTTAAATTTAAATAGACCAATAAAAGAAATCTCAATTATCGAATAAAACTTGATTTTGTGGTGAAGATGGCTTGTGAATAGATTTTAAATCAATAAAAAAGCGTATTTTGTTTTTTTCTGGCATTGTCAAATAATTTTTAAGCTTTAAAATCTCATGGGGTGACCAATGAGGTAAAGTGTGGGGTTTAGTACCATCCATCCCGTGTTCCAATTTCATGGGGATTGAGGCCATGCATATGTAGTAGGGTGCGGGGTTTAGTCTCATCTACTCACTTCCAAATCTCATGAAGATTGACACCGGTGAGGTAATGCATGTGACTAGGATTAACTTAGTGAGGCAATGCATGTGGTAAGATATAGGGTTAATGTATGTGGTAAGAATTAACTTTAGTGAGGTAAAGCATGTGGTAATGTGTGAGGTTAATGTACGGGGTTTAGCGATCCCATGGCTTGCGCTATCACTATATTTATAGGTATATAGGTGGCATGGAACATGAATAAGTCGGCGTGTAAATATAGAACACGAATAAGTCGACGTGTTGAACTGTAATTCAGTGATTTACCCTATTTAAATAAAAAGACCGAATCCACATTGAAGTTTTTTATGCCTTAGATTTGATCAATTACTAAATCAGGATTTCTAATCTCCACTGTTTTCTCCACTTGCTGAGCAATATGTGGGTGAAAATGGCGAAGAGTTACAGCACGGTGAAGCGTTGGTGTATGCTCGCATTGATGTTCATAGTTCTGCGTCTTGATACATTCTGCCTCGCGTTTTCTTCTTCCAATTCATCTTCACCTTCCTCTTTGGATTCTACGTTCTCGCTTTCTCCTTCGACAACTGCTACTTCCATTCACATCCCTGCTCTTCTTCAATTCTGTTTTTTAATTGAAAGTTGGGTTCTGTTTTTTCTATGTCTCTTTATTGTTGGTCTTCTTTGGATTTGGGGCCTTCTACTAAGCCCAGTGCAAGTACTGCTCGGTGTTGTTTGGATTCTTCGGATTTCGGGTCTGATAGAAATCCCAATACAACTACTTCTTGCTGCTGTTTGGATTCTGATAGCTGAAGAAATGATTCTTGATCGTCGTCGTCGTCATCGTCAATTCTAATTCGACTTTTCTTTGAAGTCTACATTACATTACATTGGTTCAGATGTAGATTCTTCTTCTTCAAAGAATTTTTGTGATTTTTCTTATGTTGATGTGCATGGGAGAAGATAACATTCGATTCTCCAAATCCATTTTCAAGCTCTGGGCGTCATGATTTTTTTGTAGATTTGGAATGTTTGTTATATTGATAGGTGTTTAGATATTATTTGAGATTTTGGACTTCCTTGAGTGGATTAACAAAATTAACTTGAGTGTAACAAGTGTACTGTGAGAATTCATTTCATGGTCGTGGTATCTTGTTGTACTCAAATACATTTTAATTAAGATTTAAATTAATTTAAAAGTTAAGGTGTAGTTAAGAAAATGAGTGTTTAATTAAGATTTAAATTAATTTAAAAGTTAAGGTGTAGTTAAGAAAATGAGTGTTTATAAAATAGTATTTGTTTTTATGTACACTTTACTTGTGGCTGTGCTAATTATATTTTGTTATATAATATAGAAAGGAGATTTTATAATTGAGAAAGTTCTTTCAAAACTTCACATTATTAAAAAAAACAAAAACCACTGAAATTATCTTCTGGTAATTCAGTAAACTTTCACTCTGGTTATCCAGTAGATTTTCACTTGGTTCTTAGCTTTGGACATTTTCCAATCAATCTATTCTAATGGTAAATGCCAATTTTCTTTTTTTCAAAAAACTCATATTTTTATTTTAATAACTGAAATTTAAATACATTCTACTTGTGTTTTATCTACACTTTAAGAAAGAAATTTAAAAGAAAAACAGTATCAACCCTCTGCAATCCTAGTTCAATTGATCAAGAAAGAAAAGCTGTAGAACCATGAAAAAATCCCAAGAATCCTGCAACAATATGAACCGAGCCCAAAAGAAAATCTGAGCATAATCTGAAAAGACAATAATGTTGCAAAAATAAAGCAGTAGTTGGTACTAACGTTCTCTCTAAAACAGAATACCAAAAACCCTAGTGGGTCACAGATATCCCACAAAAACCAGAATCGCTGGTACTGCAATCAGATGCCAGCTCTGTCTCAAAATGTAAACAAATATCACCTGAGATCGGAAATCCGAGACCTCTGTAGGTCGCAATAAACCCAGCTTCATTGATCCTGCTGAAAGTTTCCTCTGACTCCCATAACTGAACATAAATACCTGTAGATCTCAGAAAAAGAAAGCCTGTAAGAAGAAATCCTGCTGAAGACTGAAATAAAAAAGCCAAATAGATCTTCAAAGAAATTAAAAACCAACTTTTAAAAAGCTATTGATTTCTCAAAACTACGAGAGAGGGATGATGTCAATAATTAAAGGCCTTTTTGCTATAAATCATCTGTAACCTGATTTCTTTTCTATATATGATTAAAAAAAATACTTTCAAATAGAAAACAGAACCTCCAATCCTCTTCCACGACCAAGAGTAACTGAAAATTATAGCACTTGTGCTTCCTCTTTACCCAATTAAGGGCATTGAGTGAACCCCTAAACACTTCAAGTTCCTCCAAACAATTGAAGTAAATGCCAAACTTATTGTAATTGTAAATGAATAATTACTCATTTTAAAAACTTTATTTTTTTAAATTTTGTTTATTTATAATAATGCAAATTTGTATATTCAAAATTTTAATGTTAGTTAAATTTGCAATCATTAGTTAAATTTGCAATCATTAATCTTTTTTAAAAAATAATAATTATGAATTTTTTTTCAGAAAAAAAAGTCATAACTTATTATTTTCATATAAAAATTAAAATTATAAAGAAAGTACATATTATCATTCAGTTCAGTCCTTTATCCATACAAGCTATAAACCAAAAAACTAAAAACATGATTGCAAGTATACAATATTGGACTAAATAAAACTAAATACAATAGTGTCGAAACCCTCCAACAATAGATAAATCTCCATGGCCCTCCAACAATAGTTGTTAACCTAACCTATAAAACTAAATAATAATAATGCATTGAGAACCATGCTCATATTGTCCTTCCACTTATCTCATACCCTTGGGTTATTTGTGCCTATCATCTCCTACACCTATAGGGGACATTGTGGCCTAGCTTGGCTTGAAACTTGGCCCCAACTAATCCAAATAAATGGAGAAATAATTTTCCATTAATAATAACTTAAGGATAGTTGTTACATTCGGATAAAATATAATGAGATACATAATATAGGGGGAATACCTATTGATATAAGGTTAGGGTTAGGGTTTATGCATAATATTGTTATAAATAGGTGTTCCCCCTATATTATATCAATAGGTTCTCCTAGATTAGAAACTATCAATACAGGGTTCTAGGTTTATGCAATCAAGGGGCCTTGTACCCTCGAACTATAGCCGATAAATCTCTCTAATTTTTCTAGCAAAATCTAGAAGCACTCTTAAATATTATCCTTGGTTACAAACATAGCCGCATATATATAATATTTTCCATTTTCTCTCATTTTTGTCTATTTTTTCCTAAATAAAAAGAACCATCTTACAACACTAGAAATTTTTTATTAAAGCTCTTATACCAATTGTTGTATCCATATACATAATGAAATTCCTAGACAACAACATAATAAACTAGAAATAAATTAACATAAACAATAATAGTGGGGGCACATAGTGTGCCCCCATGATATCACAATAAACAATAATAGTGGGGGCACACTAAATGATATCACCTATGAATCTAGATAAATGGAGGAATACATCTCCATGAATAATAACTTGATGCAGGTTGTTATATTGATCAAATATGAGGTAGATAAGGTAGGAGGGAAACCCTATTTATACCAATAAGATGAATAAACACTAACCCTAATCTTATTCCTCAATCTCTTGGGGATTCTCCTTCTCTTCTACCTTCTCTTCAATATAATAACATGCTAATATTTCAAGGATAGTCTATCCCTACCTTATGGATCTTCATCCTAGAAAATTTGTAATACTTCCTCATTTAGAAAGTCATTACAACCCTTGAACTATAGCCTATAAATTTAGAGTTATCAACATACTATAGATTCTTTTCCATTTTATCTATTTTCTTCCTAAGTAAAAAGAACCAACTCATAACACCTATGAATCTTGACTAAATTTATTCTAGCAATTGTTGTATCGCTAGACACTAGATGCCTGGACAACAAATTAATATACTACAAACATATGAACATAAACACAAATAGTGGGGGAACCTCCATATTAAATGGTTGGATAACATATACAATCCAAATAAATGGAATAAGATAGGAGGAGAGCTTAAGATGCATAAACCTTAACCATAAGCTTATGTCACATGTCTAGACCTTTATTGCATAAAGGAGGTCTTTGCACACATATGAACTTATTACACAAATACTAATGTTGTGAGAAGGTACACACCATACAAATGTTAAGGAGATTGAATCTAATGTCTATGAAGGTCAAACATTCCTAAGAGAGTTGTAATACCTCAGTTTTGAACCCATAATGTAAATTTGTAAATATTGATGTAAAAGGCTAGAAGCACCAAGGCTATGTAAATATGTACTTTTTTATATTAATATAAAAATCTCTAAATGGTTGCATACGAAGAAGGATGAAAAAGAGACGAGGGGCTATGAATCCACAAGTGATAGTGGGATTCAGCTTATATCCCTAGCCTTAGCCATTTAACCGATTCATTAAATCATGCTTAAGATCCATGCTTGATTAAGCTTTATTTAATTATCCTAAGATGATATTAAGAAGAAAAAATGGTTCCATGCTGAGGGGACACATAGAAATCTGAAACATGTTTATAAAAGTGAGTTTTCAAGCGAGAGATGGGTTGGGGTTCCTCATTCTACCACCATTCCAATTCCATTCCACTCTTTTTCCATCACCCTTGAAGGCCATAGCTTGGCACTGTAACAAATAATGAAGATGTCATTACTGAACATGAATTATACATGCCATTAACCCAGGTAGACTGGTGCGAGAGAAACTTGGCCTATAGCTTGTGCCATGGAGTCCTAATTCATAGAATTTCCTTCTATCTTGTGCTAGCGTGCTAGAAGGGAATTGGAGGTTGCCCGAGGGACTGTTTACTTAGAGAAGGGATCTTCTTCTCGGTGTTGTTTAGGTTGATGGGGAAGGAGACTTAAGGATTGAGGCAGCTATGGAGGGTGTTTAGGCACTTGTGGTTGCATGAGAGGTTCAATTGAGTAGAGTGGGATTGAGGGAGAGCTTTCCCTTATGGATTGATAGCTCCAACTCAGGGGTGGATTTTCACAGTAGATATGGCTTGATAGAGCCCATGGGTGGGAGGAATGTCCTTCTTATGCATCCAGTTGGAGAACACTTGATTTAAAAGATAAGCTTCTATATGTTATGAATGCCATTGTTAATCTATGTTTGTATACTATTTAATAATTGTTTTATGAATGTCTAAATGTATGGTATTGCATGGCATGGAGTGTGTGTTCATGTTTGAATTATCTATAAATTATAATGCATAAAATTTCTTTGGGCAACCATGATTATTTATTTCCATTGTTTAATTGAATGTAATTGAATAAAAACAAAATTGGGTATGAATCTTAAATTTGGATATGGAAATTGAGTTCCCTGTGGTCTCCATATTTGATTGAGGCTATTGAGTATGTTACAGTTTGGTATCAAAGCCCAGGTTTGCAGCACTAGGATTGTATGGGATGAATTTGAATTTTTCAGGAAGAATTACAAGTTGCACAGAAAGTGTATGGCATAAATTACAAAGGCGGAATATTGGGAAATCAATGTATAATCCCTCAATTGCTAAAATTCAGGATGGTAATCAAATTACTGAATGGTTGGGTCGAGTTGAGAGAGCGTTGTTGGAGAATTCTCATGTTTTGAGAAAATTCGAACGAAGTTACAATTTACAAGAAAATTGTTTAACAAAATATCTTGCATAAATGATTGGTTTGGAGTGCTCATATTTTTTTTTAGAACTAACATGGAGCCAGTAATGATTAATAGTGGGAATGGAAGATTCGAGTCTTTACAATTTGCACAGAATTTTGCATAAGTGTTAAAAGAAATCAATTCTGTCAACTAACAAAGATTTACCAGTAAAAGGAAAATCCATTAATTTGCAGTTATGTTGGTTGATAGAATGATTTTCCATTAATGAAGGAGGCCATTTGTAATTCGGGTTGGCCAGCCATGTACGAAGAAATTTCCAAGTGTAAATTTCTTAAGTCACCTATAGAAAGATTGAATTTTTGAAAAAATTCATGTGAATTTCCCTTGGTGTGCCACATGGGCAATATGACGCGGAAGTCCCACATGGATTTTGGATGAGGTGGATCTGCCACATGAGTGAGGGGTTGTAATTTGTACCAACCACATCAGATGGGTGGTATCCTACAGTCTGGGAGTACAAAATCGTAGCATTCAAGTGCTAGAGACCAATCCTGGAGCTTAGCAAACTTAGCACCTTAGTGCTAAATATAATGGACTATGTGAACTAGGGCCATGCACCAAGGGTTTGGTGGAAAGGTGCTAATCAAATTCGTTGGGAAAGGTCGATTGGAGGCACCCGCAATCAATGATGGCGATTCAAAGCACATCCACAACTTGCGCACTCATTAACGAGGGATAGAGGAGCCGTTCGAGGAAAAATTCTGGTACGCACATTTCTTTTTCATTGATTACTACTCCAATGAACGCTTTACAAAACTAATTCGTCGTTGAGTCGTTACCACTTTTGGTAATGGAATATCACTAAGGTAATTTCACTTGCCAGCAAGTGGTGAAGCGAGCGAAGAAAACAATGGAGGTGTCCTAGACGCATCACAATATGACACATGGGACATTCTAACACATCAACATACACACATCATGACATGCCAATGCCATACTATGTCGACATCATGCGACATCAACCGAAACATTAGAAAAGTTATAAAAGAATGCATGGAGCCAAAATCTTATGTTGGCCATAATAAGAGCAGATTAAATCAGAGTTTGACAAGACTTGTGGAATTTCGACGTTGTTTTGGGAGGATACAAAATTTACATTGAGGGACATGGCCCCCTTTTGCTTTATTTTTATAGAAATTTGGATTTGGTGGGTTTTGAAGGTGCGTATCCCAAGGATGGATGGGCACGTGGTTGATGCCCAAATTATTATTGTCTAGTCGTTACCCAAGAACAAACACAACTCTCGATCCTTGAGACCAAATTCAAAAATATATGAAGTTGGGAGATGAAAGAAGGCCAAAATCCACTATTTGGGCACGCATAAGGATGATTTTTGAAAATTTGGAGGTAAAGTGGCCCACGAACTCATAACTAGAAAATTTTATGATTTTGACATTTTTCCTACTCATCGGCCTGAACAACTTTGCTTAGAGGAAAATTTTCCATAAATGCTAAGTTTTAGAGATAGCAATTTTTAGAGAAAATTCGAAGTCTGGAAAAAGTACAAAAATTTAAAAAAAATGATGATTTTAGAATTTCATAAAATTTGATGGGAACATAGTATTTGAGTAGCGAAGGTGTCTAAGAAGTCCCCATCATATGGGCTATCTAGCAATGCTTAATATAAAACTTTTTCTAGTTCTTTATCAATTTTCCTGTACATGTCTCAGAAATTGGTCCTTCAAAATAAGTGCAGCTACAGGGACAATGTAAAATTCGCCAAAATTGTTGATTTTGGAGAGCTGTAACTTTCAGTATTGAATTCAGAAATGGAAATGGGAGAAGCCATTGGAAATATTATTAGAAGGAGAATGAAAATAAAATAAGCTTTCATAATTAAATAATATAGATCCTTTCAGGAAATGAGAACAAATGGACTTGCATGCCCTATTTAACAAAATTGTCAAATAATATTTTTCAAAATTCAAAAATATGTGGATATATATGTGTGTGGGGGGGGGGGGCATATGTGCCCTATTTAAAAAAAAAAACTATCAAATGATGTTTTTGAAAATTTAGAAATATCTTGATATGTGTGTGTGTGTGAAAAAATTATTGAATTTTTAGAATTAAATTTTGTCTAACAAATGTAAGAACATGAACACATTGCAGATACAGTTTTGAAATAAACATAGTCATGGGATAGGTTTGCAAAAAAATATAGAAGACTAAAATGGAATAAGGGGAGCTTCCATACATCCATGAAGAAGATGCCACAGGTTAAGATGTTAGAGTGGGAAATACAAAAATAGAAACAAATGGGCATAGATAAGATGTAAGTCCACAAGAGTTCGTGGAAACCATGAGAAGTTTGAGGATAAAGGTACAAAGTTATAGGGCAGACAATGAGAGGTTATTGAGGTCCCAAGAACAACAAAATGAGTTAAACACTAAGCTGGTGCAAATTTTGAATATGCTACAGAGGAAGATGAAAATGGGATCAACCTCAATTGAGGAGAAAGAAGGAAGAAAAGAATCGAGGAATAGATCACATGAGAAATGTGAACACTCTAAAAGTTTTGTCAAGAGTCATAAATAGAACTACTCACCACACTATGTAGGTAGAAAGCCATATATATCTGAGAGTTGTAGCCGCAGGCCATAAATGTCTCCAGTTAGACATCATAAAAGAAGGCATGAGAAAGATGAGTTGCAAGGGGAACTTAGAAAAAGCAAGCCACCCACATTTGATGGTGAGAACAAGAAGGGAGAAGATGTTGAAGCTTGGTTTTTGGGAATGCATAAATATCTTCAACTGCATAATTACTCCACTAACATCATTTACAACTTACAAGGAAAGGCTTCCATTTGGTGGGACCAATTGGTCCAAGTTAAGAATATCCGTGAGAAAAGGATCTCATGGAGGAAATTCAAGAAGTACTTCCAGAAAAAGTACTTATTAGAACATTATTATGATAGGGAGATGGAATACTTATTTGAACTCAAGTTGGGAAACATGAACATGTATGAATATGAAAAGAAGTTTCTAGAACTACTAAGATATGTTGTGTTTATGAAGGAGGAAATGGTAAAAATACAAAGGTTTCTATGTGGTTTTCCTTCATTTTACAAGGATAAAATTCAATATTATGAACCCAAGACTCTTGAAGAAGCAATTCGAAAGGCCAAACACATGTATGATCAAAGCAAAGGAAGGACAATTTTTTTAGAAATCCTAGAGAGATAAGATGAAGGATAAGCAAGATGAAAGGAAGAAAGGATTTAAACCATCTTCCTTAAGGAATCAACATAATTCATATTAGCAAAGTAATCCAACTCAAAATGGGCCTAGGATGACAAAATGTGTTAGAAAAGGAACCAGGTAGCAAGTAAAATGGTGTGGATGTGAAGGAAACCATATGTGTAATGATTGTCCACAAAGGGGAGATAAGATGAGAAATATGCACAATTTACATGAAGTGGGTACTATGGAGGATGTAGGCAGGAACATTCCCATGAGATATGTAGTGTTGGACAACAAACAAAAGAGAATCAATCCAACATGATTGAGGTTGAAGGTAAAATTGCCAATCAACCTATTTTTATTCTCATTTATTCTGGAGAAAGTCATAGTTATGTTGCTCTTAATTTAGTTGAAATATTTCAGCTAAAGAAAAGTAAGCATGAATTAGTAAAGGGTTTTCCATTGGATATGAATGGACCGAGCACTTTTGCATATCTTGAACATAATACCACTTGGTTCATATTATGTATTGATTAGGACGGACTGGTTATATGCACACCATGTGATATTAGATTGTCATAACAAGTCATTTACTTGTCTTTATGGTGAAGGTCAACAAAAGATAGTGAAAGGAATTCCAAGGCCTATTTCCATGAGAAAAATTTCATCTTTGTAATTAAAGAGGTGCTTCTGAAAAGGATGTCAATTGTATGTAGCTTATGTACAAGAACCGGAGAAGTGTAAAATCCCAAGTTTAGAATACTTTCCAATATTGCATTATTTTGCAAGTGTGTTTGAATAAATACTAGGATTGCCACCAAAAAAATATATTGTTTTCTCTATTGATTTGATACCTGAATTTGCCCCAGTTTCTAAGCTTCCATACATAATGAGTACACCTGAGTTAAAAGAGTTGCAGATGCAACTAGAAGAATTGTTGAAGAAGGGTATATGCACCCAAGTGTGTCTCCTTGGGGAGTGCTAGTACTATTGGTAGAGAAAAAGGATGGCACTCTAAGGTTGTGTATTGACTTCAAACAGTTGAACAAGGTCACCGTGAGGAATAAATATCCACTTCCTAGAATTGAAGACTTGTTTGATCAACTTCGGGGAGCAAAATTTTTCTCAAAGACAGATTTGAGATACAGTTATCCTTAGGTGAGGATAAAAATGAATACATTAGAAAGACAGAGAAGGGATCTTGTTCCCATCGTTATGCAAGTTGATGGGGAAGGATAATTGAGGATTGGGACAACTGTGGATGGGGTTTAGGCACCTGTGAGTTTCATGAGAGGTTCAACTGAGTAGAATGGGATTTTGGGAGAGCTTTACCTTGTAGATTGATATTCTCATCTCGGTGGTGGCCTGCCAAAGTCGATATGGCTTGACAGAGCCTATGGTGGGAGGAATGGCCTTCACATGCAGCTGGTTGGAGAACACTTGATTTAAAAGATAAGCCTCTAAATGTTATGAATTCCATGGTTAATTCTGTGTTTGTATATTATTTAATTATTATTTTATGAATGTATAAATGTATGGTATTACATGGCATGGAGTGTGTGTTCATGTTTGAATTGTCTCTAAATTATAATGCATAAAATTGCTTTGGGAAGCCATGATTATTTATTTCTACTGTTAAATTAAATGTATTGAATAAAAATGAAATTGGGCATGAATGTTAAATTTGGATATGGAAATTGAGTGCTCCGTGGGCTCCATTGTCGATTGAAGCTGCTAGGTATGTTACAAGCATGATCTTCATTCTCTACTTTATTCATCTCACAACTTTTATATATTCTTTCATCCCAAGGTGTTTTAGGTGTTGTCCAATTCCACCATAATGTTTCACTATGAAGTTCATGAGAGTTGGTATTTATCTTTGCAATATTTATTTTCTTTTTTGATCTAGAAAAAATAGAGATATGGTTTTTATTTTTTAACTTGGAATCAATGAGTTCCTTGTAGTATATCAAATTTGTCTCATTCTTAGTTTCTATGTCACTCTATATATCTTCTCTTCAAAATTATTTATGATATATCCCTTTTAATAGTATTGATATCTCAATTTTTAAAGATAACCTCATTTATTATCCCACAATTATTTAACCAAGAGACTACATCTCTAGTCCAACTTCTTTTGATATTTGAGTGGTTTTTCCAAACAATTGAAGTAAATATAGGAAGCCTCTCATTTTTCAATTTAATAATCTTGTTCATACACATGAAGTATCTCATAATAGCATTACTCTTAATAGGAGGAAGACCAACTTATGGTTTCAACTAAAGTATAAAGGAAATTCACAATCGCTTAGGGTTTGACATTTTCACATGGTATTAGAGATTCTGTAATTGAGAGGATTTGAAGAGTTTATGAGAATATATCAATTCTCAAAAGCAACTCTTAGGGCCTAAAATAGGATTTTACAAATCATGAACCTAAACACAGTAAAAAACCATCATAGAGTCTTTGTTAATATTAGTCCAAGGAATGCCTCCAAAGGAAAGGAATGCCTCTGAAGGACCATCAACAATGTTAATACATATATCAAAATAGGCATCAATTAATTATCTTTAATGTAGGGAAAATATTATCTTCCTTGTGAGGATGAGATATTTTGAGGTCATGATTGATGGGATTTGATGAGACCATGGGGAGAGTTTTTAGAGTTCCCCCAAACATGGTAATTAGGAAATATCATAGTAAACAAGGGAAAGATGAATGATAGTACTAATGGTGATTTTGATTGTAGGCAATAAGACTATGAAAAATTATTTGAAAACAAGTGAGTGAGAAGGGAGCAATGAGATCGTGTTTTGTCAATATGGGAGCAGAGAGGGACATGCATTAAGTATGCTTTCTCATGTGAAAGTATTTAAGAATGGAAATGAATTGCATTGTATGTACCATTAAGAGATGTGGATCCATTATATTTAGAGTGCCACTATCCAGGCCCATAATCAACACACATAATTAACTGATGCACACACATACATACCTAACATAATACCCCTCAAGCATCACACCAAATTGCATCCTTGCACCCTCATTTGTATGCTTAACACATTTTTATCTAAAGGAATTTGATTATTAGTTTATTGGTGTGTTGATGCACATAAGAAATGATGTCCGACCTATATTCCCACCATTACTACATGTAACCACTACAATACACACCTAACCCTCAAACCATAATGGAATGGACTTGACAGCTAACTTATTATCCATGCTTAACCCCCATCCATTAAAAATCCCTTAACATTGCAATGCTTAACTAATTCGTCGAGACTTGTAGTACCCCATATTTGTCCCATAATATTTATGTATATTTTAGGATCATTAACAAAACATACGCACATACACAATGACAATGATAATACATGCACATGATTTAGAAGAGTAGTATTAATGTGGACTAATGAAATCCTAACACGGGGATTCACCATGGTAGCAACATACCTTGTAACATCACCTAGATAACAATGACTACAACTTGTTTGCAAGCACCAACTCATTAACACCAAACCCCCTAACCCGCTAAATAGTAACTCGACCCACCCCATTATTAACCCACTAATAATCCCATAACATCAAATTGTAACCCAATCCTTAACCCACTACCCATGACCAACCCCAACCCCCTAATTGGTAACCATCTAGCAACAATTTAATTCATAATCTCTAGCAAATCCAACATTCAAAATGAAAAAACTTTTGGTGTTTGTAATGCCTTATAATCCATGTAATTTGGCTCATAATTAGTTGTATGTATGTGTAATTATCATTTAGAACACTCATACGACTAATTTGTACAAACTAACCATATATTAACATGCAATTTCAGAGCCTAAACCTAAGCATATTGGTCATCAACAATGAGTCTATACATCCACATGACTCACATCATAGACACACCTAACACCACATTGGTTCCTAGAAGATTAATGAAAAATTAAAGAGAAGAGAAAATTATGATGATAACAATTCAAATATCCAAACACACACACCAAAATCATGCACATAGTAGATGCACCTATAACTCATGTACATAAGTGATACACCAAAATCACATAATTGATCCATGGTACATGATCGCCAAAGATAAAATGATATATGGTCTGAGGCACTATATTTTGGCTTTGGACTGTGAAAATCCTCACAGCAGATCTAAGAGATGATGTATACCTCACAAGGGTAACTATGATTAAGTAGGAAAATAGAAGAAGAGTGGTCAATACAGTATAATGAGCAACATAATAATATGGTACAGTAGAACTCAAATAGAAGCAATAATACTTCACACACACTAGTTAATTAATCACAATATGGATAAATAAATAGTACAAAGCATGAGGAATTCGAATGCCTAAGGTGGCAATTCGAATTAGCCATCATGGAGTGATCAAAGGATCACTGGAGTGTCATCGAAGCACAACTGGAAGTCATCATCATCATTAGTGGAGTCATCAATGCTCAAGTAACTGTCAACCATCTGTCAAACTGAGTCTGGTAGGTGTAACTGAGTGTAACTAAGTGTAACTAAGTGTAACTGACTGTAACTGTCTGTAACTAAGTGTAACTGACTGTAACTAAGTGTAACTGAGTGTAACTGAGTGTAACTAAGTGTAACTGAGTGTAAACTGAAGACAACTGGACTGGTAGGTGAAGAAGGGCGAGTTGCTTCCTAAAATCAAGGAAGAAGGGTGCATTGAGCAACTGGAGGGCTAAAACTAAATAGTGAGAAGCTCCTGGGGGCTGGCTAACTGAGGGGTAGGTGCTGGACTGATGACTGGGATGCATGCAAACCCTAAAGGTGCATGCATGACTGAAAATGTAAATGATCAAAATACTGGTGGGACCAGGATGGAGTATAGGAATATCCTAACACCCCCCCTTAATCCATCCTGGGCCCTAGTAACCAAGACCAAAGGTCACCCAATACAATGAATAATAACAGTCAATAAACCAAGGAAGTGGGAAAATTTCATGGGAAACATACCCCCTACTCAAAAACAGACTGTAAGGCACACAAAAAAATAGATGCTCCAAACTCAAGCAGGTGTGATGCTCGGTCATATGTCTGGAGGTCTTCTTCTTGGGAAGAAGTGGATCATGCTCAAAAAACATGTGCTTGTACTTGCTCTTCAGATCGAATGTGATGAGAACAAATCCAAAAGTATGATGATGATCCTTGAACCTGTGATTCGAATCAGCTGAGGTAGGATCAAAATCATGAATATGCAGATAGTCTTTTGTCTTCTCCTTCGAACCATCATGGGTGAGATTATGCCAAAAAGAACCATCAAATAATAATTGCTTGAAATCCAAATCAGATTTAAGACTTGAAGAATAGTTTCTTGAGATCTCCTTTGAACCAGCAGGGGTGAAATCAAAACTATCATATGCATGAGAAATTATCCCAAGTAGTAATTACTTATAATCCAAATTAGATCCAAGACTTGTATCATGGTTTCTTGAGATCTCCTTTGAACCATGAGAGGTGAGATCAAAACCAGTAATTGCATGAGAATTTATCCCAAGCGAATGGCAATGGCCATAATCTTCAATAACCTTCTAAAAGCATGAATTAATGATCATATAGTAGTATAAAAGAGATGATTGCTTGAGAGGAGCGAATGCATTACCTCCAATAGCTGATTTTACCTCCGAAATAATCATGTGATCATGATGCAAACCAACAGACTCTGGTGCAAGAGAGGATTTAGGACCTTCTGCAATATCTAGAGTGTGAGCTGGCACAGAAAGAGAAGAAAGTTTGAGCATGAGTGGAGAATTTGCAAGTTCTTTGTCAACAACTTCAATATGAGATGATACTAGTTCATGATCTGAGAGACCATCAAGGGGAGCGAATGCATCACTTTTCTTGCTTTCGAATGGGTTTGGACCAATCCCTTCATTCTTTCTGCCAAAATTTTCATCCAGGTGAGCCCATAACTCTTTTGGAGTCCATAACTCTCTTGGAGTTTCAACACCATCACGGTATTCAAAATGAAATCTCAGGTATTTAGGCAAAGAAAGCATCATTGCTCCAAAATGCATGTCAGCTTTATTCAACCAGTCAATCTTCTCTTCAGAGGATTTGAACTCTCTTTCAAAATAACAATCAAAGAGATCATGGCTCTTCAAATATGCTATCATTCTTGGTTTCCATTCATCATAGTTGAATGGAGAAAGAGGAGTAATTTCTTCTGAATTCATTAAAGTTGTAGAAGACCTACAAAAACAATATAGAATAACTGCAACTGCTACTGCTACAAAAATGCAGAAACTACTGCAACTGTTGCACTCGAAATCTTGGTAATAACCTGCAAAAAACTCTCAAGAATGGAGATAAACAATACTCTCAACATGCTCTGATACCATGTGAAAATCCTCACAGCAGATCTAAGAGATGATGTATACCTCACAAGAGTAATTATGATTAAGCAGGAAAATAGAAGAAGAGTGGTCAATACAATATAATGAGCAACAGAATAATATGGTATAGTAGAACTCGGATAGAAGCAATAATACTTCACACACACTAGTTAATTAATCACAATATGGACAAATAAATAGTACAAAGCATGAGGAATTCAAATGCCTAAGGTGGCAATTCGAATTAGCCATCATGGAGTGATCAAAGGATCACTGGAGTGTCATCAGAGCACAACTAGTATCATCGGAGCACAACTGGAAGTCTTCATCATCATCAGTGGAGTCATCAATGTTCAAGTAACTGTCAACCATCAGTCAAACTGAGTCTGGTAGGTGTAACTGAGTGTAACTGAGTGTAACTAAGTGTAACTGACTGTAACTGACTGTAACTGACTGTAACTGAGTGTAACTGAGTGTAACTAAGTGTAACTGAGTGTAAACTGAAGACAACTAGACTGGTAGGTGAAGAAGGGAAAGTTGCTTCCTAAAATCAAGGAATAAGGGCGCATTAAGCAACTGGAGGGCTAAAGCTGAATAGTGAGAAGCTCCTCAGTGCTGGCTAACTGAGGGCTAGGTGCTGGACTGATGACTGGGATGCATGCAAAATGCATGCAAACCCTAAAGGTGCATGCATGACTGAAAATGTAAATGATCAAAATACTAGTGGGACTAGGATGGAGTATAGGAATATCCTAACATGGACCATGGTTTATGCCATAATATCCAATAGACAAATGTTATATCCCATACCTTAATGGATTTTGATGATTATCCAGTATTACATTGTCCCCAAGAACCATTGCTCCAATCCTGAAAATGGTTGGTGATGTCTCACGACTTGTAGAATAAATTTCTCTATGTAAGACCAACTATGTGGTGTTATGGGGTACTACACATGGCCCATGATACATGGAGATGTCCAACTATTGTGGTATTATAACCAATTTTTCAACCCTGATGCCTGACCATGGCTTGGGCCCCAATAACCATCATTGTTTTAATATATATCAAAATATCCAGCATATCCCAAGTGCATGCGAAAGATTATATTTGTAGGACTTGGTTCCCTATGCATGGTCTGTGAACCAAAAATACTTCAAAATGGTGGAGTCAATGCTTCCTTTACAGTTATGTTGTTCAAAAGAAGATTGAAAAGGGGGGAAATCACATGCATGGGCAATATCGATGCTTGGTTTGCAACTATAATTCATGTCGTGGTTGACAACAATGATTAGTCAAAATGTCACTAATTCTACACCATTTATGGAAGTAGTTTAGGATAATAAGTATTGTAGGACACCAAATATTTTTTAGGGATACAATATATAACATATTTACATGTAATCAACATAATTAATATATGTCTCCCTTATATATGTTATTTAATTCTTGGAAATCCCTAATCATCATCTGGCCCCTCTCAACTTTCTCAACTCAACTATGCTTATTCACTTCTCTATGATTCTTTCCTGTGTCTATGCATTCTAGTTGATCATCTCATTTGTGCATGCCTCACCTTTCTATGTTAATTCACTAGTACATGTAGACATTTTTCCCATGGAAAATCGTTGCTATTGCAATGCTTTTGTGTTTCTATAGCGACGAACAAGACTCCTTGTTTTCGTGGCAATAATTTTGTCTCTATAGCAACACTTGTCAACGTCCGTCGCTATAGCGAATGAAATGACATGAATCATTCTTTGTTTAAAAACCAAGTTTCAGCGATATAGCAACACTTTTGGCATCACTACAATGACAAAAACACATATTTAAAAAAATTAAGCCAAAGATATTTTGTCTCTACAGCGACGAAAAACGTGTTGCTATAGCAACGTGATATCATATTAAAAAAAAAAAAAACTTATGTTGTTGCTATAGCGACAAAGGTCCATCGCTATAGCAACGACACGACCTAACAAATTCCGACGAACTTGCTATACTAGTGACAGACATTTTCGTCTCTAGTATAGCAAGTTCGTCAGAACTTGCTAGGTCATGTCGTCACTATAGAGACGGACATATCTATTTTTAAAAAAATAAATAAATAAATGACAAGAAACGAACCTTTAAAGAACATGAAGACCTGAAGACATGTAGTTATAATAACCATTTAAGAACACGAAGACCTCATAGAATGTGCCAATAATAATGATTATTTATTGAAGACCAATTGGGCATCCATGATGTTCTAAACTTTAGCAATATCAAATTGTATGAATTATTGCATCTTGAGGAACAAGTACCTCACCCTTCCAAGCAAACACAACCACTGATTTTCAACCTTCTCTCCATATAAATACAATTTTGCATACTTGAACAACTACAAAAAAGCATAGAACTATGTACGATATTTGTGGGAAAGGAACTTTATATTTGCAAGCTAAATGGCTATCTTCGCTGACATTTGAACAATAGTTTGTGCATCTAAAAGTGAAAATGGGGTCACTTTCCTCTAAAGGAGCAAATGATAAAGCACATAATGTTACATATAGTGTTAGCATAATCTGTTAGTTGTAGGATAGCATTAAATGTTAGTCATTAGATAGCATAAAATGTTTTCTTGTTAGTGTCAAAACTTTCCACTAGCAATTGATTTTATAGTAACATAAGAGGCTAGAAAATAATCAAGCTCAACATTTTGAGTTAAAGCACTCATAATTTCAGTGAAGGACCTTTCCTCCTGAAATTGCTCATTCTTTTAGCAAGCTTTAAGAGTGAACATGCTCTAAGAAGTATGAGCTTGTGTTTCCACCTTGTTCATATCAACCTAAAACCAATAATGCCAACTTGGTACAATACAAGGAATTTTGATATCCAAATATAAATTACTAATGCATTTGAAGAAAGAAAAAATCATCTTTCCAGGATTTTCAAAGTCGTAATTGAGTCCCATAACATAGGCTAAACACTTTTACCATGTGGGCAATCATTAAAAACCGCAAGCATACATATTTCTCATATAAGTGCCACCTGTGTGATAATAAGTATCCATAAATAGCATAACAAGGGAAGCTTCAATGATATTATGCGACAGGCCTGTGGCATCAAGACTTGTAAAGCAACATGGCACATAGACGATATCTAAAGACAGTTTCTGTCTCCCTACACATGAAGAAAAAAGCATTCTATAGGATTGTTGAAGGCACAAAACAATATCAAGAAATAGAAAACTTACAGATAGTAGGAACCCATCAACTCAATTATGAGCTTAATACTGAAATTTTAAGCTGTCCACATAAACCTTAGACCTTAAGACCTCCTCTTTTCCCGTTGGACTAATGGTAGAAAGAGAGAAAGACTTTGTCTACACATTTATATTGCATTTTCATTTCCACAAATCTCATTATGTAGAGTCTAAAGTTTCTTGAACCTTGAGGTTGGTTTGATTGCATAATATTCCCCTTTCTTCATTTGGAAAATAATCAACTAACAAATGATCTAATATCTTCATTCCAGTTTATCTAGGCCTTGTTTAGTAGAGGGTACACATGTATGCCCAATATAGATTTAGCCAACGAGGTCTCTATGGTTTTCCATAAAGTTGTATGCACCTACGTACATTGCTGAATATGAACAGGTAAGCATGCCCATCTTCAAAACCATGAGATACAAAAGGTTGAAAAAGAAGCAATGCAAATGGTATCTGGAAAGCAGCTGCTCAAAGCTCTAGGATAATTGGTTCTCCTAAGTTCACAAAAGCTTGTGCACAACCAAATCGAGCATTCACTACATCTCATGAAACTAGGTTATCCATGAATGCTAATACATAGTTTGCCCGCCGATTCTATCACCATCGGATGTGTCAAGTGAACAACAGAATTTCAAATGAAATTATAATTTTGAAAAGTAACCCAACTGAAAATTAATAAGTCACAGTAGTCAAGAAACTTTTATCTCTGACAAAGATTAAAATCCACACTAACCTGATAATCAATATAATAGGCATGATGCATAGCCAAAGAGAATGTAGAAAGTAAAAACCAAACAGTGAGTATCCAGAACAAAGCTGCTACTGCAATATCATGAATGAATTCCTAGATGTCTGTAAGTGAAGCTGACACATAATTCTTTCTACTTAAAGCTCTCAGCAAGTATACTTACCTCACAAGCATTGCTAATGCAAGAATCTAGAGTTGTTCAAAACAAGAAGACCTGAAGACATGTAGTTATAATAACCATTTAAGAACATGAAGACCTCATAGAAGACATGTGGGTTGATTTTGATAGCTGTTCAGGGTAACAAATATCCAAAAATGTGAAGGAAACTGCCCATATTCACTTCAAAACTACCCATAATTCAAAACTCATGTGTTTACATGATGATATGTGCTCAGAATCCATGGTTTAGGACTGTTTTTCCACTGCTCAGCTGTCACGTACCCACCTATCTATCCAATTCGTGGAAGGGAACATGATGGCAAATCCAGGGGCTTTTACATAAACTCGGCCCATACATTAGATTTTAAAACAAAGAAATACATGTGTGCATATGTAAATCAATTAAACATGAACAATGGAATGAAAACCTCATCCACACACATTACATGATGCCATTCAATTTAACACAGCCAACAAGTTAATACATTTGCAGAAGTAATTACATAAGAAAATACTCATGTTGATGTAATGCTATCCCAACAACTAGCTATGTCGCTGCAACGTTCCTCCCAACTGTAGGTCTCTGCCCAGCCTGTATTCGTTCAGCACTCAGAGACCACCCCCGAGCTGGGCATGATATCTACAAGGAAAAGGGAACCCTCAAGCACAACACAGCACAGCCCAAAGCAATGGATACCTAACTCAACCCCAGCATTCTCTTGCACCCAAAACTCAGATATGGGCTGGGAAACACAATTTCAGGAATGGGGCTTAGGAACTAGATGGACATGGATTTTCCCCAAAACGTAGGCACACCAAAAATGGATTTGTGGGAAGAGGGAATCAATCCCAAGGAAGAAAACCGATTTCTCCCATAGATGTATGAGCATTCAGTGGGCCAAACGGCCTCAATAAAACCCCAAATCATTTTCCCCTTCTTCCCAGTATTAGCCATAGCAAAAACGCCCTTTCCAGCTAGGAAAATGAAGGTAAACACAACAAAACCATGGAGGGAACTGCCCAAGAAAGTCCCAACTCGTGAGAGAGCAAACTGATAGGTGAATCATGGCTTGGGGAGCAATTTCGTGGCCCTTTACTTTCCCAAGAATCCAAACACGAATCTCTAGGAAGGGTGGCTTGCCCATACTCGAATTTGGACAGCCATACCTCTCCATTCCCCAAGGCATTAACTACCTCAACCAATTCTTGGGAGAAATGGATGATTGGGTACAAAAGTCAACATGGGTAGTTGAGGGTTCATGGGTTCTCTCATTGACACTTGGCTTGACTTGATTGGCTTAAGGGTTTGAATATTTCCCTCCCAATTTCCTTGTAACATCATGCCCCCATCTCTTGTTGCATCGCATAGCTAGTTGTGGGCTTTTATATTAAAATGCATATTTACAATTCCCATGGTTCACTAGCACATGGGTAGCATAATTTCAAATACTTGCCTCTTCTAGATCGAGCGTTCACTAGCGGGGCCTTGGCCTTGAGCTCCACACTAGGAATCATACATAATATGCATACATTATTTACATTATAGCCCAAAATATTACAAGGGTCAAAATGGGGGACATTACATCATCACTTTCCATAGAGTTGTTCATGCCCAAAATTTCCCTTCTTATGCACAGAGCGCTTCAAGATGCGACCAAACCTGATTTTAGGGTTGTTTATACCCAGAGGACTGCCTGGAATAACTCCTAGTATGCCCATAATTTGTTTTAAGGCTTAAGTTATGCAGCTGGAGATATGCTCTAGGGGATCCTTGCTGGATAACATGTCCAGGAATGGGTGCTATTTATCATTTCACTCTATAGATATGGATATTTAACTCTCTAAATCTATTTTGGGAAGTCCACAGTCTGCATGCTCCTATGAGTAAAATGGACTGGCTGATCTGTAGACGCCAACCTTAATGTGCCATAATATAATTAACTGCTTAATAAAAATAGCTTTTGTGTTTTGACCTCATATAACTTAGCTCTAGGTAGCACAAAGTAATGACCAAATACCAGGATTGGCATAATTACAGTTCGTGCAATTTGAAGAAGGAATTAACTTTATTAACTTTCTAACTTCTTGAACTGAGTAGAAAGCAGTCAGGAAATCTTACCCATCACAGTTCATAAGAATATTACCTCTCAGTTTTGACAAACACCTCCTTGGTTTTATTGTAAAGCATGTATGCCAGAAAGTAGGGAACTGTAATTTTGCATAATTCTCACATTGTACATGTGTAAGGCACTCTATTTGTAAATTTAAAGGAACTTCTTGACCGTCTCTTTCGAGTTACACAACTTTCTTTTTTAGCATCCCAGCGATAGAAAAATGGTGACCCTCTTTTTTTATGCATGCAATCTAATGTTCTCATTCATTTGATGCCCTTAAACCTCCATTGCCTATTGTTTAAAGACATTTGAAAGATCCTTAATGTACCCTCAAAATTGTCTTGTGCTTGTTTACTTTCCTGATCGTTTCCTTCTATCATAATTTTTAATTTAGAACTTACTATGAATTAGGAATACAAACACTATATCTATGAGAATTTAAAATCAATGGAAAAGTTCTTAAGACCAGATATATCAGGCAGTTCTTGCCATAGTCATTCTTGCAGTAAATAATAATATGTGCTGGTCCCCAAGGCATCATCTCAGACTTAGGCCGATGACTCAATATGAGTAGTGACTGCCTTGAATTCATGAGGGCATATAAAACATTAAACAACTGAAGGGAGCCCACAGTCAGAAAACATTGAACATTCACTCACATGGAAAAAGATGAATATTGGAACTACAACTCCTAAGGATGTTCATATTCCTAAATTCAAGGAAATCCATGCACCTTTATGTTTGTATCATCTTCATAAAGACCCCCAACCTGCCATGTTGTGATTTTGAATATACAAGATATCTGGAAACCCATAAGAAATTTACAAGCAAAGTGGTAATTATTAAGTACCAGTTGTTGATTGTAACCACATGGCAAGGACCAACCACAAAATTATGCTGAAAAAGAATATAATTTTTTCTCAAATATAGCCCATCAAAATCTTGTAACCTAGTCAACATTGTCCACCCTTTATAGTTTGAAATTTGAATCATTCATATTTAACTTTAATGCGACCTAATCAACACTTCAATTAGTGGAAAGCTGATAGCACTGGAAGATAAGATATTTCTCCATCACCAAACCTGGATCGCTTGTACTGCCCATGATACCCCCTTAATGAAAGGGATAAACATGTCACAGAAGTCAAGAGCTAAACATGTCACATAAGACGAGATCATATAGCATATTTCTTGTCATCTTAGTGTTGTCAAACTGAGTACCATGCATGAAGATGCAAACTCTTTGCATCTTTTGATGGAGCTATGTTCCAGGGGATCCCTGTTTGATAGCATGTACATGAATGGATGCTACTCTCAACATCAGGATGCAAAACTAATCAAAGATTTAATATTGGTCATTTATATTTAATATTTTTTGAACCTGTATTGGACTGGACAGCTGAAGTTAGTTGATTTTGTCTATTCTATACGGGATGAAAAATGTATTTATTTCAAAATTGTGTTGTAATCAAGTTTGAATCTTATCACTAAACATCTAGATAAGGGCATTACCATCATCACTAAAAAACACAATAGTTTCGTTTATGTATTTCATTAACAACATTTGTTTGCATTAAAAGAGGTCTAACCTTCTAACCTTCTATGGGAAGCTCTAAATATATTGTCCCTGAAGTCTTGGTAGGGACATATTTAGAAAATGTTGATGTGTAGGGGGTGGGTGTCCTCCTATAGGCTCTCTTTATAGGCCCGTTCCTTAGGAAATTTGTTGAAGCCAAGGCAATAAACCTAGCCCAAGGATGAAATTATGCATATGAGTTTGTTTTGTGACCATATTTTCTTTTGCTACTGCAGGGTAGCTTTGGTTTATGGTTTAGATTCTAATGTAAAGCTGCTAGCAAGTAGGTCAAAAAGAAAATACAAATAAACATATCCTTCCTATCAATGGTGAATGGTTTGAATTATCCCCATGTACAGGGGAGAGAAGATTGCACTTCACAAATTCAATTCCAGCAGAGCAAGGAGAAGATGAATCTTGTTTCCAGAGCTATAAATTTTCCCATTTTCAATTTTTTTCCAATAAAATTTGATGAATTCAATGTGTTAGATAATATCAATGAGCAATTGAAATCTAGATTGGAAATCCATGCCATTCGTTCATTAGACCCTTTGTCACATCCCCATTTTGACCCCCTTCGCATTAAATCGTAAATGATGTAAATATTGTTATTTGATCATGGTGAGGAGCTCAAGGCCAAGGCCCCACCATTGATTTAGCATTTTATGTATCAGCAATTAAAAATAGATGCATGTGGTTCTTGTGCCAGACAGGCACAATGTAAATTAAGACATCATGTAAATACGAATTTTAATGAAAAACCCACAACTAGTTATGCAATGCAACAAAGAGATGGGGGGGGGCATGATTCTACAAGGAATAGGGAGGAAAATTATTCAAACCCTTGAGCCAATGGTGATAAGCCAAATGTCAATGAATGAACCCCAACTACCCATTTTGACTTATGCACCCAATCATTTAATTCTTCTAAGAGTTGGTTGAGGCAGTTAATGCCTTGGGAATGAAGAGGTATGGCAACCAATTTCGTGCATGGGCAAGACATCAACCTGGGAAAATGTACTTTTGCTTATGGGGCAAGAAAACACCCACGAAATTGTGCCCAAAGCCATTCTTCACCCATGGCCTTTGCTCTCTCACACAGTATGAGCTAGCTGGGGTTTTCTCTTCACATTTTCTACCATTTTTCCTGCATTTTCCATGGCTGGGAACTCGTTTTTGGTTGGTACAGTGACTGGGAGAGGAGAACCACGAATTGGGGGTTTGATGGAGGTCGTTTTTGCTCCTGGGTTGTCCATAAACGTTTTCTGAAAATGAATTTTCCTTCTGAGGGTTTATTCCCCATTTTCCATTTCGTTTATGCTTGCCCACGTTTTTATGAAGCTCAGGTAAACCCCATTTTGTGCATCCCACTGTAAAAACGTTTCTCTTCATGCCCAGCACTTGTGTTTTTGTTGTTATGTGCATCCCTGTTTTGGTTTGATATTGTGAGCAAGAATTTAGGAGTGGAAGAGGACAGAATTGGCTTGATGAGCCTAGTGAGGAGGTAACCTCTCAAGAAGATCAAGAGGGCTAGCTACTCTTCTATGCACACCTTGAACAATACTAGATTGGAAGGTATGACCTGAGGGAATGTGTGGTAGTGAAGGGAATAATTCCTTGTATTGGGTGTGTAGGTAATGTGGGTACCAAGCTAGATAGATCTGGTAGAGGTATCCATAGCTCTGCGGATGAGCCACTAGCTTAGCAATTCATTTCCTTCCATTTCCTTAGCAGCCTGATAAACCCCAACTATAGATTGGATTGGCTAATTTTGGTGTATCTTTGGGCTATGTGTGAGTCTGTTGTTCCCTTTTTCCTTATAGATATCATGCCCATCTCGGGGGTGGCAGTTGTGTTGTGAGATCGACAAGCACAACTGGCCTATGGTTGGGTGGAACATTGCAGTTGCATAGCCAGTTTCTCGAGACTACTTTGTTATAAGATAAGTACTCTGTTGTGTTAGTTCTGTATTGTCTTTAATTGATGAATGGCATGAACATGTTGAATGTATGCTAGATGTGTAATTGAATCAATTTCCGCTATGTGTCTTATATTTATACATTTGCATATGTTTTTTTATATTATGTGTGAATGTTTATTTAATAAGTATGGGGCTAGATGCTCGGTTTTAGCATCACGATCCTCTCCATCGCACTGGTATGATGGGAGGGGATGTGACACCCTTGGTTAATTCCGCTCTATGTTGGTGTTGTTAGACATTGTCATCATCTTAAAAGAGGCCTCTTCATTTTGGAAGCATGGAAATTTTCAACGATAGACTTATATCAAGATGTCTATGAGCTAGTCCATTATTTATATTCAATAGATTTAAAGTTCTCAAGCCCATGACTAGTAAGAACTTCGAAGTATCCTTATTAGTATGCAGATATTTGGATGTCTACTTTGAGATATTATTTGACAATAATGCATGTTAATTTACTTGTTATCAATGCTAAAAAATGGCTAGGTTTTAAACAACAAACTTTGAACAGTACACAGGATATACTGTAGGATAAAAGACAACTAAGACGCCCCACTTTTTTGGCAAAATTTTCATAGAAATTAGTCAAATTTGTCCTGGAAATGGTTATTTTCACAATTCTGCAATTTCAACAATCGTAATTGCCTCTTATAGACTAACTGCCCTATTTTAAAACTACCCAAATCACCGAAATTGCGATTTGAGCACTCCAAATGCCCATTTAAGCTATTCTTGCTCTATCGGATTTCGATGAGTTGGGGGTGTTTTAGTTAGCCCTTATACTACTCCCACAGGATATTATGAAGGATTATAAAGTTATATATCTTATTTCTTTTGATGTCTACCTGAAAATCCTAGTTTGATTATTCTAATCTGCAGTTTTGGGTTTGCAAGCCAATGAAAACAATAAAAAGCTTCAATACTATAAGTATGACTAGTAAAAATTTCTTTAACATGGTAAATACAACATTTCAGTTCTATCTGCCTGCGTTAAGACAACTAATGAATGTTGGGTTATTAAAAATACCTCTTCTGGCAATACTCAAGGTCTTGATGAATTAATGCATCTCACATTCCTATTAATTTCTTGTTAAATGCCCCACACACTGCATTAATCTCTAATACATACACAATTATAGATGCACAATAACTAAGATATGAGAGAGAATGATTCAATATGATTCATCATTCAAAAACTAGAGGAACATTACATAGCATAGTCTTAATGAGGAAGACACAAGTTGTGTAACCCCTCCAACACTTAATCACTGACATATGACTTCACTAAGGTTAATTCATTATAACTTAACTTATCACATCATCACTTCATCATAAAGTAATTTTACAGTGTAAAGTTATCCTAACTTGGCATATGTGAGGTTTTTGTGGTTCTGGTTTGCCTTGGTCCTAGTACCAGCCTGCTCTAACAGCATCATGTGTTGGCTCATGTGGCCTAGCCTGTTGCAATAAGGATCAAGGGGGGCATATGGTCACCCTACTTCCCAAGTTGGATGATGTTGCGAATTTGCAAGCAACTAACATGCAAGGAGGGAAGGACATCAACAATGGTTCTGCGAAAAACCATGCAAAAATTTGTACCCGAAGTTTAGCACGAGGTAATGAAATCCCTGATAATAATATTGAAATATTTCTATTGATAATGTTTTGTGGAAATATTTCACCCTACTTCCCAAGTTGAATGATGTTGCAAATTTGCAAGCATCTAACATGCAGGGAGGGAAGGATAACAACAATGGTTCTTCCAAAAACCATGCAAAAATTTGTACCCGAAGTTTAGCACCCGAATTTTAGCATGAGGTAATGAAATCCATGCTAATAATATTGAGATACTCATATTGATAATGTTCTGCATAAATATTTCACTATGTGGGATATAAGAAATCTGCTCTGCTATATAAAATTCATGGAGAAATCCCAAAAGTTTTAAGAGATGTAAGTTGAAAATAAAATTTTCTTGAGCAGCAGTAACCATTTCATAGTTTAACAAAATTGTATATGAATTGTTTTGGTTCCTATAGTATGTTGCAACACATATTCATATATAGGAATTTTTTTCTTAAACTTTTATATTGCATTGCATGCAGGTTCAAGTGAGTGGCAGTGTTGCCTACACCCGCAAACAACTTAACAACTTGGATGCAGAGTGGGACTGTCATATATAAGATACTCTACGGGAAACCAATGGACAAAATTCAACACAAAAATGAAATAAAGGCTTATGCAAAAATTCAACACCAATATAGTTTTTCTCATGGATACATGACAGAGATTGGAGAGAGAGAATTGACCTAAGAGGCCCTAGGTGCAGGTTTCCTCAAGCCGTGCGACCTAGGCCTAGACCTGCCTCTTCTTCACTCAAACTTCCTGCCGTCCTAAACCCGCACCCCATTGTGCTGCTTTGCTAACCCATAGCTCCCTCTAGCTGCGACCTTCACCTTATCCGTAGTTCTCCTCACACCCGCAACCTCTTCTTTCGCCATACCCGCAATCTCTTCCCTCGTTCCCTAAACCTGTGGCTTCCATTCCATTTCGCGGTCCCTCCTTTCGCAGCTGCACATCCTGCTTGGCCCTTTCCTTTTCACGCTTCTCCCTC